>PXYN01000240.1:0-21409 GCA_003056585.1 Lecanicillium sp. MT-2017a
TCCGAGCCGGATTATACGTCGTGGCACGTTGCAATGGACGGTGTAGGGTACTCCAGCGCCTACGACGATGTAGAGGACGACGTCTTGTACGTTAAGATGGACACAGATATTGTGCGTACGAGGCAGGAGACTCAGTTGAAGCTCGACATGACTTACCCTGTATCCCCTAGGTATACATCGAAGATTCCGTTATTTTGTCTCTGGCGTACAGCAGGGCTTCAAGACCGGACGCCTACCTCATTGGCGCAAACGTGGTCAACCAACCCTTGAGCAGCTGGCTTCACTGGAGCCTCGGGGCAGTGCGACCGTACCTCCCCGAAGCATACGGTGACGTCGCAGCCCCTGCAGCGGATGGCCTTGACGACTGGCGCCCGTCGCAGCTACCTGCGTGGAAAGGCTCGACCGACAGCTTCGACGTCGAAGCCTGGCAGCCTCCAACAGGCCGAAAGCATCGGTGGTTGCCCGTTCACAACAAATCAAGTCACGTCCTTGACCAAACGCCTATTCTCACCACGGAGTATGACGCGTATGGCGGACTCGGCTGGCAAAAATGGACCATTGCTGCTCAGCAGCATTACAGCCTGTTTGGAAACATAGAGCAACAGGCGATGTGGAGATACAGGTATCCCACATGGAATTACAGAGACCTGCGCATGGGCCTGCAGTTTGTCGCGATGCTCGGCCGGGACATTAACGCTGCGAAGCCGATTGACGCTGACGACGAAGGACATTTTTCGGTGAAGATGCCGCAAAAGCTGGGAAAGGGTCAGTCACACTCCGAGACCAATATGCAGCGATGGTATGCCGGCGCCCTGTTGCTGACCATCTGCAGACGCCATTGCCGACGGCAGCGGAGTCGTCGCCCACCACAGCTTTGGTCCTCAAAGGGACGGCATAAGCAAGACTGATATTCTTGACAGGTACAGGCTGTATGCCAGGCAGCACGTGTGTGAATCAGCCATGTTGTGGGCGTCTGAGGCGGACGACACAGTCGGACTAAGTTCCTCATAACCTGTTTCCTGGCAGTATGCAGAATATGACGTGAAAAGGCTTTAAGTCTGCATATTACCCCGCGACTGCAATTTGGTGCCTGACAAGACGACGCCGCAGGCGGCGGGGTAATTCTGCCAAGCAAAGTGACCCACGTCTAACGATTCGCAAGGGTTCATGACCGGCGGCAACTGCGGCAACTGCGGTAGACAGAGACTACAGCGAGATTTACAGATTGGTGTGAATGTACAGACTCGGGAGACATCGATAATGTATACCATTGCTACATTCGGCGTTTGTAACACGAAAGCTCCTTCCGCCGACGCTTTTGCCCAAGCATTCGGTGAATGGCGCCGCTGCCGCAGTTGGCGCGCGTGCCGGTTGCTCCACAACGGCTACCAATGAGACGCCTTTTGCTATATTAGGTAAATGCCGCCATGTTGGCGGTGTTGGCGGTGTTGGTGTACTGGTGATGTTGGTGGCCGGCGGCCTGTTGACGTTGGCAACAACAGACGTGAGCATGGTATTTCCGAAAGCCAATGCGTTAGCTTCTCATTCATACGTGTCAGCATGTGTTTTTTTGAGCAGACCGTCTGGAAATGTGGATACTGGACGTGGGGCACGCTTCGGGAACAATGCAATAAAGAGCACCGCACTGGTCATACTTGCGGGTTAAAGCTGATCTACGAAGCGGACCACAAAACGGAAGAGTGCGCTCTGTGCCCACAGATCGCTCAAAAACGACGTCAACTAGCAACATGGACGGCTAATGTCCGCAGGTGGCGACATGAAAAAAAATTTCCAGCGACCATTGAAAAAACCGAGCTGCAAATGAGAGCATTGGAAGAGAATCTTGCGGCGCTTTGGAAGAAGCACAATCTCTGCGGCATGAAAACCTGGTCGCACACTGCAAGGAACCCTGGATTGAAGCGAAAACCTGCGTCGTCGCCCATCCGTCGCCCAGCATCATGCCGTGTTCGATCTCGTCTGCAATGACATTTTTGGGGACGCTGCATGAGCTACGACCTCACAACCCTGGCTGGTGTCGCCGTCCGTGCGGCGAAGCACACATGCGAGCCGTACAGTCAGCGCGGGTTAGCGAGTAAGGCATACTAGACAAGGCAACACCTGAAGTTACAGACGCAGTCACTTTGAGGAGACTCATCAAGGTGCGTTGAATCGAACCAGTTGTGCCGAAATAGCAAGGCAACTGGCAATGGTACGGCGTAAGCAGAGCACAAAGCTAACTGTCACAAAGAGATGTTCAAACACCGAAAGGCTATAGTCGAAGATCTTTACAATAACGCATTGAAGGCGTGGCGATGCTAGAATCTTGATGGCATTTCTTGCTCTTCGGGTTGGAGCGAAGAGTTCAGCTTGGACGCCTAACCAATTGGCCGGAGTTGCTAGGCTGACTCCGCCATGTATATACGCTGTTAGATCAGGGAATAAATCGGCTGGCATCCTCTGCCAGTGCATGCAAGGAAAAGAACTTGATGCAGTCGTTAGGGTGATTATGCCGTGAACGTTAAGTATTAGCACGGGGCTTGTCGGCGTTGTTGTGGTGCGAGACTCATGTCGCAGGAGGAACAGCGCCTGCGGCCATTGCGGGTTTGGGCGTTGCAAGTTTGCCATCCGTTTCGGTGGCGGCTGCTGCTACTGATTGCTGGGCGCTGTGGCGCCTCAGCGGCCCTGCCCGCTAGACTCTGATTGTGGCGGTGTGAGACGCCCTCTAGAGAGCACCAACAGACCATGTACCCCACATGGTGCCACACCATTCAGCAAGTTGGCCCGTTCCCGTTGCACCGTTGGCTTTCCCAATACAACATTTCAGTTAGTCCGCGGTACTCGCGTCAACATGGCATGGCTGGATCTCATTCTCTCACCGTTCTCAGAGGAAGGCTTTAGCCGCCACGCAGCGTCCTCCGGGCAGTCCAAGGAGCAGGGATGTAGCAGCCTAGACGCTCAACTCGTCGAGGCTCACCAATACTTGGCAAGCCAACCGACAATTGAAGCCGCAGGAACTCCTGATGCGGATGCAAATGGCCATACATCCGACAAAGCGCCACCTGTTGATGAAAAGATGGAGGCTCCATTACGACTTCAAAGCCATCGCTGGGATAAAAGCGGATTCCTGCACCTTCATATCGTCGCGGAAAACGGCCAAAGCGTCTGGATACGGGAATCACAGTTGCAGCGAGAGAATCCCGACGCCCTCCTTGGCTTGTGGAAAAGGGAGAAGCGTCCTCGCAACCCTCAACGCCGTTATGAGATTTTCAAAATCCACGGCTACAAGAGAACATCTCGTGGCGCGATGTTACTTGTCCAGTGGGCGGGCTTCCCAGCGGACAAAGAAAGCACATGGGAGCTACAAACGTACGTAGCATATCATGATCCAACAATAGTGGAAGAGTACATGGCAGCGCGACAAGGCAATGCGAGCAGGAAAGGACTTGGGAACGGGAAGCTGGACGTGGGACAGCTTGGGAACAACAACAGGGGCGGACGCCGACAAGCTGAGACGAACCGGCGGCACAGAAAGCGGCGCCCGTAATTCAAGATATCTAGCATGCCGCGACAAGCAAAACGGAGGCAGCAACCATAGCAACAACTGACAGTCTCCAAACATTACGGCAGGAGACTCTCTCATTCGTGCTATTTATTGCGGCTATGTCAGGCCTTCGGAGGGCGGCCTACGGCAAACCTCGACACCGTTCGACGGCCAGGAACTAACGAGGAAGAAAACGCTGCTGAGCAAGGCGACCAGAGTGCCTGCCGTGGACCAGATAATGACAACATCGTAGAATTAGACTTATAAGCAGACAGACTAACTAATTATTCAGTACGTCTAGTATCCTGTGAAGATCTACCACTGGCTCGCTATGTGTGATCTGGTGAAAGCCAGTCCATCGCTGCGTAATAGGATCCACGAACAATACGACACAGGGAGCATCGAGTGCCTTGCTAAATCTTGCTACGTGTCGTCGGAGTGTAGTGGTCCATCTACTGCAAAACTTCTCCATCCGCCTCTTTGCTATGACGGGCCTTGAAGGGATGCTAGCGGTCCATGGTTCTGCCTCGGGCCTGAAAAGGGCAATTTGGCCTTCCAGACGGTCCCCTGCCACGTGCTGGAGTGTATATTGCTCCGTGGCGGCCTGGCCGTCGGAAGGGCTTGCCGTGATGGCCTCACTAGCTGCTTTCATAGCGGCCAATGTAATTCGCACAAGGCTGTTTCGAGATTTGTCGGCACGGCGGTAGCTTCGAGTATCTTGCTGGGTGAAATGACTGCGACGCGCTGTACGCGTTAGGCTTTCAAATCTGGCTGATATCCATGGGATGGGGACGCTTTGGGGGTGTTTCTGTTGCACGGTGGTTAGCCGTCCATTGCGTGAAGAACACATGGAAATGTGCAATACGATAAGAAAACTCGAGCAAAAGGGAACGTCCATTGACTGCAGATGTTACACCAAGCAGCGTCCACCAAAGCCAGAATCAGAGGTTGGATCGGCACCAATCGAGACCGTGGAAAGCCCACAAGGTGCAGGTGTTGCACCTCCATCTGGAAGGTGCGTGTCACATCCGCAGATCCACTGAAAAAGCGGAGGCAAGCGCCCTGTACTGGAGGCCACGCCTTGCCCAACTGAGCGCCTCTCGACGAGTGTACCCTATAGAGTATGAACAGCCACGGATTAGCCAGTCCAAAACTCATAAAGTTCATGGGTGGACAAATTACTGCGCATATGTAAATCAGCCTATTTAGGCGGTATAGAAGTAAATGGTGCCAGTACGCAGGCAAGCCAACGCAGATCAAATAGCCAAAACCAGCGGAATAATAGTGCTAATGGTGAGTGGGGCGAGCCTAAATAGATTAAATCGCCGCTTCTACCGGCATAGCGTTTACGTGGGAAGTGGCGAAAGCCGTCATTACGGGAGCAACAGACAGCGCACAACAGAGACCGCAGACAAAGCATCTATACCGTATCATTTAGCGCAATCACTACTTTGAGCGGAATAGTAGCTGAGGATGTAAGGTGGCGGACAAGAGCACATTGGTTAAACCGCCAATACCGGTGGAATAGTAGATGCTAATGCATAGTGCAAGCAAGTAAGTATGGATCAAATCGCCACTTCGAGCGGTATTGTGGTTGACGCAAGGTGCCTGGCAAGCCAACCCATTATACTAATGCTGCAGCCCGCGACACTTCTTCTCCTCCTTCTATCACAAGCGGTCACAAAATAGTCTGCGCTCCTCTTGACTTCACTTCCGGCTTCATTTCTCTGACCCAGGGAAAAGCGAGCTCTGTCTTTGCTCCAGTGAGCGTCTATTCCAGCATGGCAGAATCCCCAGCCTCCCTGACCCATTTCAGCGAGGGTGATCTCGAATCACTATTTACCACCATTTCTAATGACGAGCACAGTGAAGACGAGTCGGAGCCTTTCTCGTCAATCAGCTCGCTCCCGAGCCGCCTGACCATCCCGTTGTCGCTTCGCGCGACGTACACGGACTGGAATCCACTGCAAGCCTTCCGTGAGCTGGTGCAGAACTGGTAAGGTTTGATACTGTGGCTGAACCTTCAAGCGCTAATTGCCGACGGCGTTCATAGGCGCGATGGCATAATTGCGTCGTCTGATCTCGCCGAGGAGGACTTCCACGTAGAGCGGGAATGCAACGTCGTTGTTGGAGGCGCAGTTGAAATTGTGTACAAAGTACCTTGTCCATCTTATAGCCCCATGGATTGGCTCGGCTATATTCGCTTCAGGTCGCGTGGCCAACGCGGCACAGTCGAAATCACCAATTTCAACGCCACGCTCCATCCATGGCATCTCGACATGGGCGGCACCAGCAAGAAGGGCACAACGAATCAGGCAGGTGCGCACGGGGAAGGTCTGAAAGTAGCAATCCTGGCCTTGATGCGTGCAGGTGCAAACCACAAGGTACGGTGCCGATCAGGTGGCTTCAACTGGACGTTCAACTTCGCCAAGAATGGCAGGCTTGTCGCCCGACTTAATCGCATATCCGATAGCGCCGCAACTAAGGAAAAAGCACGGACACATGCGAAGAGCGGCGGACTGTCCCTTGTCCTTTCACCAGCGGCAAAAGGGGACGTGCAGTTCATTATTGGGGAGCCACATAACGGCCGCTCAGATTACGGTACACCCACGAAGCGGCAGTGGGTGACAAAGGAGTCTTTTGAAGCCTGGACCCGGGCAGCTCTGTTTCTCGAAAACCCGACGCCCGATGAGATGGTGAAGACCAGCAGTGGCGATCTTCTCCTTGGCCAGCGGTTCCGCCAGCGTTTGTATTTGAAAGGGCTCTTCCTAAGCGAAGACAGCGCTAGTCGTTTGGCCAGTGTCACCAATAGGCCCTTGAGATATGGATACAATTTCTCGGCAGGGGCCAAAAATCGTGAGCGCCAGTCTATGGCCGGGGCATACGAAGAGTCCGCCACAATCCTCGACATCTGGGCCAAGGCAGTCGCAAAGAGACCTGATCTTGTGGGAGCATTGAGTGACATGCTCAACACGACGCATGTTGAGTACGCCGACGTCGCCGGCGCCGCGCAGAAAATCGGAAAGACGACCACGCGAGCCCTCATGGCTTATTTACGGCGCGACAATGACAGCGAAGGGGACTGTGACAGATGGCTACTAAGCCCCAATGAGAGACGCGATGTAAGTGCGCCCCCAACGCGTATGTCAATCTCTAACAGTCTGCGCAGTGCCCAAGATTAGAGGGCATCCTCCATGGGCTCGGGTGCAAGGGCTTTGAACTCAGCCAGCCGTACTGGGATTTGCTCCGCTCTCACAAGCTCATCCATTCTGCCGAGGAGGAGGAGATGCGCCGCTTCAAGCTCGCAAGCGCGGCAACCCCATCAGGCGAATTTGCATCACGGGCGGGCGCTCTTCTTCAAGCCACAGTGCGGGCCTGTCCATTGACGCGCCGTACAGAGCTCAAGTTCGTCAGAGGAGGTGACTTGCAGCTTCAAACACTGTATGATCATGCTCAGCGACTCTTCATGGTACATGAACGCTTTGCCGTGTGCGGCCTTGCGGCGGAAACCCTCGGTCTTCCTTCTCATATCGCCCTGCCTGATGTCCTCTTTCATACCTGCAACAAACTCTTTACCGACCTCATGGAGCAGCTCCCGCCCGACGCGTTCGAGGAAGCCGACGGTGACGCCTCGGTCGATTTGCAACGCAAACTGCAGGTGCGGCTTGCAGAGCAGCGAATGCTCAACTATTTCCGTCTCGACGCAATGAAAGTATACCGCGACGAGAGCTCGGGCTTCCTGGCCGAGCCTTCCGCGCCAACACCATGGCCATCTAGCACCGCAATCCACATTCAGCACCACAGCCTATCTTGTTGCGAACAGATGAAGAACGTTTTAACAGCCGAAGATGGTAAGTGCTGGAAAACATCGATGCATTGGTTTCATGTCTCTAAAATCACTAGCTACTCCGTCGAAACTCGCATGCTTCAAGGTTGGCGAAAACTCGCCACCGCAAACGGCGCCGCAGCAGTATCGCAAATGTAACTTGGCCGTCACAGACTCCTGCCAGACTCGTACCGCGCATGAAAGAAGCGGCCAAGAAGGAATATTCCTTTGCTCAACGCCATCGGAGCCAAGTTCTTTTGTCTGCTGGAAGCCGGTGCCATCCGCGACACGCCAGCAAGAACTGGTCAACGGCGCAATCCAAGGTGACGGCCCGACTACAAACGAAAAAGCGCCCCACAGCCCCAACGGCGACGCCAATGAGTGTCACTGCGATTCTACAATCTCGATTTATTCCTCGCCGTCCCCTAACGACCCGAACGGTCGCGACTGGCGTTCAGCCACCTCGGATAGATCCGTGTCCCCCCTCCTGCTAACCTCGCCCGATGACCCAGAACACGGCACATCGCCGTCCGCAAAAACCACAATCGGTAAGTTTGATCATGCTGGGATTTACGAATAAGTCTAACTATGTCTAAAAGAACTGGGCGACCCGCTCAGTGAAGTCAATATTCCTGACAACTGGGATGAGGGTAACAGCAGGGAAGGAAGAGGTGTTTTCCGATTTTTAAAATACACCGAGAACAATGATGAGCCGCCTCGCAAGCGACCGAGGAGCGAAGCGTGAATTGGTTTGAAGTTGAATCCCCGCATCCCCTAGAGCGGAGTCAGTAGCCTAGGTCTATGACTTCCTGGTCGGCGATGAGCGAGACGGGCCGACGCATGTATAATACGGCTGTATATTAGCATGGCGTCAATACCGCCCTGCAATCAAAGTATTTTTGCTGCAGTATATCTGTCATCCCTGAGGCTGCAAATGTAAGATTTACAAGCAGGGAACCGGTTCTGAATGCCCTTTCGATTTTTTTTAACAGAAGTTTTCAATTGTGTAATTATTGCCCCCCGAAGCACAGCCCACTTTGAGAAGCCGACAATCATTACTTTAATCTGATCGATTCAACCTTATCGCTTCACATCTCACCGAAACGACCTCCATACTAGTCATTAGTCGACTTATAAATGCGGCCTAGCAAGGCCAACGTCGACAGCCCGGGCGACGCCGGCCTTACCTGCGTATCATGCCCTACAAGAGACTGCCACGCAATGCGCAACAACCTCTATCCAGCCTCGGAAACTAAAGTTGTAATCACTGTAACTACTTGATAAGAAAGTCGTCCACCTGGGTATTTAGTTGCCACCACTGGATGCCTATGCACACTCTTTACGCTATTCAGTAATATCCCAAGCCAAAATACCGAGACTTCCCATTAAACTTGGCCAGATTGAAGCCCAAATTTTGATCCTCGGTTTAAAGCTTTAACCGGGACAAGACACTACGTGGCGTACAGGCGCTTCGTTCGTGCATTACTGACAGACGGGCTAGGCTTAGGTGAGCAAGTTGCTATCTAGACTGCTTCAAGTTCATTGGAAAGTCTACAGAACAGCCTGAGCCGGCTGCTTAACGCTGTTCATAATAGAGCCCAATTCGGCTTTTCTACGCCGAGGACACCGCGTACAACGCTTTCGTCAATGCTGATCGAGAAGGCAAAAACCTACAGCCACACCACCCTTGCCAAACGGCCATTACTGGCATCAATTCTGCGCTCCACGTTGCTAGATCTAAAAATCGGTATACTCAAGTGCAAGCACAGTGTAATAAGTGTTTGAAGCTGGATGGGGTGTTCCTACTAACTCTTTTGCACCGTGAGCTTTTCCTTCGCCACGCGTAGCTCTTTCAAGCCGGCTCTACCTGCCCGACTAGCAGTCAAGTCGGATGCTGTCGCGTTGCTATCCCCCGATAACATATTCCGCGCGATGGACATCGCGTCACTGCTTATACGGCCAGAGGTGGCGCCATTTGAAAAGCTACTTGAAAAGTCGAAGACTCACACCGAAGGTCAGTTGTCTCTAGTCCTTGGTGACACTCTTCCGGAGCTTTCCTTGACTATTCAGACTCCCACCTCACGCTCACTGCTCAGAGTCCGCACCTCATCAGCTACTAATAGACTTATACTACAAAGGGTACGAAGGGAATGGCAATGACTGCGAAAATGGGACGAATCAATCCCAGATATCATCTGGCAGCAGTGAAACTGAGCTACCGACACCCAACACGGGAAGCCACGCTCAGCTTCCTACACTTTTCAGCAGGGCCGGATCTATCCGTGTGATTGGCGCAAAAGGGGTCCTCCTTGGCCATTGGAGAGACTCGCCAGCGCCGGACAACAAGAGCAAGCACGCCGTGACTGGGTTCATTGACGCCCGGCAGAGGCTCCTGGCACAAATTCAAGTAGTCGACAAAAATGGTACGGCAATTGCCGACAAATATTCAGTGACATCAGGCTCCAACTTGGTAAAGTTTAATCGCATACACTTCTTGGATCATCTGGTTGGGCTTGACCAATACCAGATTAAAGAGTACGTCAAGATCAGGAGCGTTTCCTCCGAAGAAACTGTGGAAGACCGTATTGTCGCGGAAAAAAAAGCTGTTGAACTCGCATCAGAGCGAGGTAGAGAGCTTCTGGAGCGTGCGCCACCAGCGCTGCAGCTTGACGTTGCACAGGGCGAAGTGTATTCCAAACACAAGCGAAGGCGAGTTAGCAAGCTATCGCTGCCTGCTGTACCAACAGATAAAACCGACCGCCCTTTGCCACGTCACCCTCTAGATCCCCTCCCCGGGACACGGCCGGCGAGAGTTATCATCGGGTGTTGGCGAGGTTCGAGTGAGGCTAGTGTGAGAAACAAGCATGCGGTATTGGGTGTTCTCAGCCACACCGATAAGTTCCGCGTCCGGCTTGTCCAAGAAACTCGCGATGGCCGCTGCGTGGACGGCAACTTCCCTCGCGGGGCAGGTGCATTGTGGATAAATTACGACCAAGTCGAGCTTGAACCGCACATAAAGGGTTTAAATCGGCGAGAGTTGAGAGAGTATTGTCGTGTCCGCCAGTTTCAGATTGACCACGGCGAGTCGCTGGGTGTGAAGGCTGAAAATGAAGTGGAAGCTGCGGCTGAAGCGAAGGTTCGGGTGGCGGCCCGCAACCAATACGAGAGCCAGGGGGCCGACGGATGCACGGCACCTGGGCTACCCGCATCTATTGATACTGGTGCCCAGGTCCTTCGTCAACAATTATGCCAGCAGAATGCTGACGGCTCAACGTCTACTCTTCCCGACGATGAGAGCCACGCTGCGAGTTTGCCGTCCAATGGTTTGACAGAGACTCTACCAGGGGGCGAGGCAACACCTTCGAAGGCTGCTTCAAACGATTCGGCACTTCGGCTCATTGCTACCGCCGCCCATGGCATGACCACCCCCGAACCAAATAGTGCTAAGCGCCAAAAGTGCGACCGCGACAGTGAAGAGTCGCCAAGTCATTGACACCCAGGCCTGAATTATTGCAGAGCTTTCAACCAAATGCAAAATCGGGGCCATTTTGTCCTAATCTGCCCACTTAACTAGCATAGAGCATTAAATATCTCTTTTATTTTATTTTATACTTTACATGTTATTTTTTTTTTTAATAACGTAAGACTGCCTCACTTTCCACTCAGTTATTAGTAAATGTATTTACAACAACCCGAGCGAGAATGTGGTTCCCGCCGGCCCCTAGCGCGATCCGATCCGGCCCGTCCGAACTCCGACAGCCGACAACAGCCAAATACACACAACAGCAGCCCACAACCCCGTCAAAATGCAGCATCTAGTCCCCCGCCGCATCACGCCCCCGGCACCTCACAGGCCCGCGCCTCGTACGCACAGCAACATCCTTCACAAGACAGCTACGAGCAAAGAGTAGGTGCTAAATTACCCCAGGTGTGACGTGTTAGAAACGCCTGCCACGTGCCAGCACACCTACACTTCTAGCCTCCCACTGGCTAGTCCGTGCTAGAAAGAGCATCAATTGGAAACCATATATATTGCGCTCTTTAGTATGTGACACTATTACTGTCGTGCTTATACCCTAGTTAGCCTAACTATAGCTGAAACAATCATTAAATGCATCTATGCATGAAAATGTTGGAATATTGGGCCTTTAGTAACTATGGCAGAGGTGCTGCACAAAGACAGCGGCAAGATTTCCTGCAAACAAACAGTAAGCACCTCAAGCGGTCCGATCATCAAATTCATCTCCATCTATCTCGCCATGCGGCTGCCGTGCGCGCAAAGTTTCTCTTCCTACCCAACTCAAGTAAACCGTCTCGTGGACCATTACAAGCCCACCAGCCTTGGCGTCCTCATGGCTGACTGGCCCGTCCCCTCCGTAGGCACTTTCAAACTCCGGCTTTTTTTCCACAACATAGACCTTGTGCTGCTTGCGGCCGATGTTAAAAGCTATGGCCATGAAACAAAGGAACCAGGCTGCCCCTAAACAGATGACAGCCCAGCAGATGGTGGGCATAATCCACCACTTATATTTATGCGTGAAGTCCGCTTCGGGCTTGACCCACGAAGCGACAACAGGCCACAAGTTCCCAATTATATAGATGACGGCGCAGGTGACGCTGACAATAGGGTTGAAGCGTTTCCCCGTCGTCTCGCCCCAAGTCTTGCGAGGTGCAGGATGACTAGCATGACTCGCATCGCCGGCATCCGGTGCGGGTGGTCCTCTAAATCGCAAAATCAAGATACCCATGCCAAGAAGCACTCCAAAGATGCCGTTGATGACATAAGAGTTCAGATTGCTCACCAAGTAGTAGGTTCCACCCGCGCTTAATCCCCAAGTCGCAAAAATGAGCACAAAGCAAGCAATTAAATGCAGTACAAAGGCTCCCACAGGTGTCTTTTCGCTATGTTCTTCGGGGGAAAGCCAACGGTAGCGCAAAATGGGCGCGAGCCAACCCTTTCGCTGTAACCAGCGAAGGACACGCCCGAGAGACATGTCGGTATTTTGGGCAAAGAACTTCGCAGCCGGCAGGATGCCTTCTTTGGCGATTTCCTGCTTGACACGGGCCGCCGTATACGTCATGACAATGATGTTCCCAACGCTTGATACGGCAAGGAACGCGTTGAATATGCGCTTGCCCACATTGCTGGACCCTATGCCGCCGAGCGATAACTCGAAGAATTGTTGTGCGACACCGTCCTCTCCATGGACCTGGGAGTCTTTGGGTACCACGACCATCTAGGAGAATGGTTAGACAGGAATAAATCTGGGAAGAGATTCATAAAGAGAGATTCATAACGAACATAAGATATGTTTACGGCCATGTACAGTATGCACACAGTCGAGACTCCGATAATCATTGCAGTAGGAAACTTAGTCCTCGGACGAGAAATTTCTCCCATAACATAGTTCGGTTGATCAAAGCCAGAAAATGAATAAAGAATGGCCAAAAATGCCTGCGCATACCCGTTTGCATCTTGGGACGCCCCGTCAAAGCCGTTTGCAGAGCTGGTGTTTGACGAAATGTAGTTAGTCGTTTTTGGTAGCCCACCGGCGCCAACAATAATGGCCGTAACAATGATTAAGAGGAGCATCAAGACTTTAATAACGGCCAGCACATTATTGAGCCATATGCCACCTCTCCTAGAAAAGGCGTGAATGAAGCAGGCTAGGATGGCGATGCCAATGGCAATGCCACGGACCGTGCCATTGCTAGGAGACTCGATATCCGCGGCAAGAAGGAGCCGTGTGGCAAAACTGATACAGTTGCTCGCCATATTTCCAAAGGCAATGAACCCTGCACCGAATATACATGCACTGAGGAGGACTGTGTTTCTGCGAAGTGCTGGCCATGGATATACGTACTGAAGGTAGTTGAGGTCGCCACCGCTTCGCGGGACGCTCTGCTCAACACCGTCAATGGTGTAGCGTGGGATATTCAAGCCATATTCGATGTAGACGTGTGCTCCACAGAGACAATAAATGACGCCTCCAAACCACAATAGGAGCGAAACGCCGGTTGAGCGGGTTCCTCGTATAACCCGCTGCGGGGATTCAAAGATTCCCGTTCCTATACATGGTGCATTGTCAGCTCCCCCCATGTAGTTAGATGTTGAAATGCAGCTCTTACCAATCATGCGGTTAAGTACTAAACAGATAACATCAAAGTAGCCTAGCCGAAATCTCTCCTTAGGCGCAAATGTCACAATCTGGTGGGGGTTGTCGTTGGCAAGGTAAATGTTTTGCCTATCACTGTCCATAGATTCAGTATCACCCACTGCATCCGGCTGCTCTCTATGGTAGTTGCTGATCCCCTGCCCATGGTTAGGGATGCCACTATGGAAGGCGTCCATTCTGGTTTCGATGAATGAGGTAGGGTGATGACTCTGGGTCAGAGTTTTACGCCCGATGCCAACTGCCTGCATAGCAACTTAAACTCTGCAACTCCCCCAGAACTGCATTGAGAGCAGCGTGGTGGCGCTATTTCTACAACACCATCAATGATTTACCGGCCCTGGTCGAGACCATTCGCTTTCCAGGCTAGTTCGGTTTGTCCCAAGACTCCTACCTGCCCCGCCAAGAGCCTTGCGCGTGACGAGATTGACCGCGCCACCCGGAATAAGGCAAACTGGCCCGAAATAGCAGGCTAGGCGACGGGCCGCGCCTCTTCAGGCGGGGTTTTTGCCGATCTTCCTGGCTGACCTATCCAAGAGTGAGGCTTGTCAACAGCTGCAGCTGGGCTGAACAAAATGTACCACCCTACACCGCTTGGCAGAGACGCCACAAGGCCAGGCTAGCTGTTCAAGACCCAACTTGCCACCGAGGCAGTGAAAGGTTGGATCCGCCTTACCAGATCCCGAAGGAAGCAGTGTAGGGAAGAGAGATACGAAAGGTTATGCGCCAGCTAAGGTCGGGATAGCTAGTAGATGGTAATACGCGTAACACAAACTCACCAGTGTTGCCTGCTTATCTTTGTCGTCCTATCAGGCCAAGCCGCACCACACCAGCCTCGTCACCCTTTTCGGTATAAGCTCCCCGCCCGCTATGACGACGCATGGAACTTCCATCTGGAGGCTTGCCGCCATTCCATGTAAAGTACAGCACACCTGCACCTTCCTTGTTCGGCAGCCTTCAAGTTAAACAGAGCCACACACGCGGTGTTTCGGCGCCCCGGAAAGCCTCCAACGGCGCGTAGAAGAGCAGATCACCATCCGTCCTCGCTCCCAGCCAGGCTTTCTCACCCGCATCTGCACTTGTACCCTTGTCGCATACCGAGGAGTCGCACCGAGAGACTAGATTGCCGAGAAACCCGATGGCCCCGTTTTCTTCGTACTGTGTCTCAAAGTTCTGACGCGAATACTAGGGTATATATTGCGCCCTGCAACGTCGGCCCCTCCCTTCGTCATTCATTCGCATACCATCCTCAGTGTAGTACGTCATGGCGAGCCCTTTCCAGCCTGGCGACATAGTTACTTTTGCAAGGTTGGCCTGGCAAGTTTACCAGTTCGGCTGGGCTGACGACCTTAAGTCCAGTAAGTCGTATGCAAGAATCGCTGGTGGCTACGGAAAATGGGCGATGCGTATCGCAACGCACCCAGATATCTGGCCGCGCTTGAACCTGCAGATGGCAAACATGACTGAATTGTAACATTCTAACACCTTTATATAGCCAAGCAGTATGCTGAATTCGGCAGAGACGTAAAGAACCTCGCAGAGAGCCTTAATCTCCTGAGTCGAGTTGTCTCCGAGGCGTCCGTGTCGCTGCGAAGGGAAGGCGGCGGCAGCTCAGTCATACGATGGGACAGAGTCTCGCTTCAGCAGATTGTAGGAGACTACGACTCCACGTTACGCGAGTGCCGCGACCTCATCAGCTCAAATAAGCAATATCACGGTGGCAACAACCCGCTCAAAAACATCGAATGGAACGTACTTGTGCAGCCTTCTGTGGAGAGGCTGCGGCAAAGAATCATTCTGCACCATTCCAAGATCCAGCATTTTCTCAAACCGTTTGAATTGTGAGCCATTCTCCGATAACACTGTGGGATAGCCAAGCTGACTCTGGCAGCGATCTCTTGTGTCGCATTCGTCAGGATGTCCAGCGAATGCATCGTGATTTGGCTTGCCAGATTAACGAGACCCGCATGGACATTCATCGACTCATTGGACTTCTCGTACCGGACTTGGAAAAAGAACTTGACGAGCAAAGCAAGCGTCAAGTTCATCTCCTCGACATTCCCCAAGCAATTGCAGAGCGCATACGTCTTGCTGCGCTAGCCAACCGCTCAGAATACTGCAAAGATGAATATTTTGAGCTGCAAGACTTGGCTGATGCCTTTATTCTGAATTTTAATAAATCAACAGTCAAGTTTAAAGGCGGGCTTCTCGTCAAGGAACGTACCCCTCCTATTGATCAGTATTTGAACCTGTTAAAGTGTGTCTGGGTATTCAAGAGAATAAAAGCAAGTCCGGTACTATTGGACATGGGCGAAGAGTCGCACTGGCCGTCCTACGCAAGGCAACTGGAAGAGGTAAGCCCGACATTGTCCACCGCATCAGCGTCGCAATTCACTAAGGTTGGGCTAGGACCTGTCGGCTGAGTGTAGTCGTTTCGATCGAGATCTCGTGCTACCGGAATTTTCTGTAATGGACGCATCACTCGATATGTTCTCTCCCTGGCCAGGCGAAGCACGGCCGTGCCTAGTTGACATCATTACGAGAGACGAGATGATGGAGCTGGTCCTAGAGGTGTGAGTTTTCCGACTCTAATTCCCATCCAACTTATAGACACCAACTCTTGATGCGTACAGGCCCCTTCAAAGCTCCTCCGTAAATATCAAACGTGGGCTGAAGCTTCTTCGGCGCTTGGGCTCTGACAGCCGGAAATTTCGCATCATCATGTACGGTGAAGAGCAGACGCCCGGTACACGGCGGCGCAAGCAGAGTAAGAGAAAACCGTCTGCAGGGCTCACACTGACAAGAGGAGTTACTAAATTTTTACCACAGCTGAGATTGTCGACTTTGATCTTGCTTCTGTTGTCATCAATGCCCAGTATGTTATGCCACTGAGCAACGGATCAACACTGGAAATGATACTGAGACGAGACGAGCGACTTGCACGACTGGCATTCACGAGCATGAGCCACATCCTGAAATTTCAGCAGTGCATAACAGGGTACAAGCCATGGGCATCCTATACGCAATACAACGCAGTGGTCGACTTTGTTGTGGGAGGCTTACGCGAGCCGGTTACGGAGCTAGCCTGTCTTCAGCTCTGGACCCCAAAGTTTACCGCTGGTGCCATTGTGAGCAGTACCGATCTACCTGCGGAAGCTAGCGATGATCCTTCTCTGCCGCCTCCAACAGATCGATTGGCTGGTCGCACAACATCTACCTCGCATTCTGTACAGGGCGGTACTGGGGTCGGGTCACCTGTCAATGACGCAAGGAGAGTATCGGTGCATGTCTCCCGGCAAGAGCGTCGCAGCTCGAGCTCCTCTTCAGCATCGAGGCCATTTCAGAGCACGCAATTACCGTTGCCAAACTTGAATCCGGCTATATGGTCAACTCCCTACTGGATAGGGACTCAGAATCAGGGTCAGCAACGCCTGCGAGATTCCATAAGCGTCCAACCAGCTTCTCCCGGTGGATCTGAGCATACAAGAAACGGAGCTGTACATAATACAGGTACGAGGAGTGGAGGCTCGGGAGACCGGTCGCAGAGCGTGTCCAGCACGGTCTCGAACGCAACATCCGGAGTCGACACCTCATCGGGTAGTGATGGCCACTCCGTTACCGTATCGACAGGGACGTACACGACGGGTTTGCTACACAGGCGGCCCCCTAAGCCGGTGCTTGTGATATTTACTGAAGGCACAGGAGATCAGAGCCGATCTATTGTGACTATTCAGATTGATGAGGAGACTGCTATCAACCCCGAGCGATGCGATTGCCGGCGAGCAGGAAAAGAGGGATCGGCATGCCGCGTCACAGCAATAGAGAAGCTCGAAGGCAGTGAGGATCTAGACGCTCGGCGGTACGAGAGTCGCAACGCTGGCGAAGGCGCGTCCTGGAACATCGTGTCACTCGCCCTGGACCGCCATGCACCACCCGATACAACAACTTCGTGGCCGAATCTCAAGCGAGTTAGCATCACATTTCCGCAGTCCGAAGATCGGACGAGGTTTGGCGGCACACCGAATCAATGCCAGTGCAAGATTAAAACCCAAGGAGATCTGAGCCGTTGCTTCCACTTGGGCCATCGTGGGCTCTGTGGAGAAATTCGCGAGTTCTACAGAAAGCAAAGAAACGATTTTCACAATGCTAGATTTGAGGGACAGCAGCAAGTTGTGCATGGGCTAATGAACTCATGATATTATGTCATTCTATGCGTCGGGGTGATCTGAGCGCCGGGGTACAGAGCCGCTCGTGGCATTGCGAAACCATGATAACGTCTTGATTTGGCATAGTAGTATATATTTGCTGTATTATTAATCCTTTGTTAATCTGCTTAACTGCATCTTGGACTCGCCATGTGTTTGTCCGAGACTTGTGTAGGGTAGGTGTTTGTTAATGTGAGTTGGACATGCATACCTTGTTGCAGCTTTGTCTCCAGTGAATTACGCGAGTAAACTACGAGCTGCTAAGACGGCCAGTCACAACAACTGTTTAGGCTTGTTTGGGCACACATGTTAGTCTCTCTGGCGGCGGCATCCACTATATGACGGCTGTCTTCTGCCTTGGATGGGCTGGCGAGCGCCGTCGCTTGACAGCTGCCTTGCAGCTCTAACTCAGTGAAGAGTTGCCGAAGGTCGATTCCAAAGGTGCAAGATCGCATTAATCACAGCCTGGTCCGCAGATAGTTTGTATATTCACACTCTGTCAAGGTACTCAAGATTTAGAGTTAGTGTCTTTATCGCTTTCATCTTTATATTAAATAATACTCTAAGATAATATTTAATAAGTTATCTTTAAATAATTATATACTTATCCTTTATTCTAAAGGAAGGGTATAGAACGGTATATTTAGGATACTACTAAAAAGTAGAAATAGATCTCTATAATAGAGAGAAAGATTCTTTTAAAAATAGAAATCTAATTATATATTTCTTATTATTTTAAATAAAATAGATACTAATTTTAGATAAGCTATCTAAATATTAAATAAATATTATCTTAGTATTATAGCCTTCTCTACTAAGTTTAGCAATATCTACCCGCCCTGCTTTTTTTCCCTTACTGCTTTATACACTATGTCACAGTATAGGAGTAGCTCAAGTGCCTACCCACTTGACTAAAAAGATCACTAACCACAGTATATACTAAAGCTAGTTATAGGGATATAAAACATAACAAGTGCCCCTCTCTACAGAAGAGAAGAACCTACCTATAGGTTATAGAGATCTTTCTAGGCAAGCCTATAGCTAGTTACTCTCTAGTAATCTAACCTACTCTTTATATATAGCCCTCTAGAGGATTATAAATATCTATACTATATCTCTAAGGTTATATCTCTCTATAGAGTTAGAATTTAAATATTAGAGGTATAGTATAATTACTATTAATTATTATAATATAGAAGTAGTTTAAGTACTTATTTATTTAATTAAAAAGATTAACTAAAGTATATATTAAAGCTAGTTATAGGGATATAAAATATAATATATTAGTTATAAAGTCTTTCTCTCTATCTACTTTTATATCTTCTCTTTTAACTTACTTTTATTTTACTTTTCTATCTTCTCTCTTATAGCTATATTGTCACGGACTAAAAGAGCGGAATATATGGTTGATGATTGATGATTCTTCTAGGTTATTCTAGCTGGCTGTGCGCTAGAAATACAGGTGTACCACACACGTGATAGGTGTCTCCAACACGTAACATGTGCCCCCTATTTAGAAGAAAAAAATAACGTCCTCGTTATCCCTTACCACCAGGCATCTGAAATTTGCTGGCTAAACGGCTGGCCTAGCGGCTGGCCTAGAGGCTGGCTAAGCTGCTGGCTAAGCTGCTGCTTAAGGGTTTGAATTTCTCCCTTTTGGCGCTGATACCGCTGTTTCTGATGTTGTCGGCGTTCTTCAAGGCCAGCACATTCATCATTTAACCAATCAGCATAGCCTCTCCAGTACTGAATTGTGCGTTGTTGGGCTCTATTAAGTCTCTGGAGCTGCTGAATTTGCTGGTCAATTGGCTGTTGATTTGCCTGCTTGGCCACCTGAATTGCTGGCTGGGCTAGCTGCGAATTTGGCTGGGCAGGCTGTGAAATTGGCTGGCGAATTGGCTGGGCGGGGATTGGCTGCTGGGAATAAATTGGCTTCTGAGAAGGAATTGGCTTCTGAGAAGGAATTGGCTTCCTAGCTGCTGGACAAGGCGTTGAGAGGTGTAAAAATAATTGATTTCTTGATCGGAAGGTATTCCTGCAAATACCACAAGTTCGTCGCAGTCGATCGCGCTCATACAGCTGCTGAATTCGCTGCTGTTCAAGCTGTTCAAGCTGGTCGAACAGGCCCATCGTAGAAATCAGGGGTCGAAGGGGAATAGGAAAAGGGGTATGCCTAGGTCGGCTGGTCGGCTGGCTGGCTGGCTGGCTGGCTGGCTGGCTGGCTGGCAAGATTGACTGCTGTATGGCCTAATGAAAGGAACAGCTGGTTGAATTTGGTTATTTGGTATCGAAGGCTCGGTCGCAGGCTCGAGAGTCGATAGTTTGGTTCGGTTGGTTGGCTTAGGAGGATACGTCGCGAATAGCGGTCTTCCTGCTAATTTTGCCTGGTTTGGTGGTTATTCCGCTAAAAGGAATACCTCGAAGGTTGTACGGTCGGCAGGGCGATAAAAATCACTCCCTGAGCGCAATTGCTACCATATGTCACGGACTAAAAGAGCGGAATATATGGTTGATGATTGATGATTCTTCTAGGTTATTCTAGCTGGCTGTGCGCTAGAAATACAGGTGTACCACACACGTGATAGGTGTCTCCAACACGTAACATATATTTATACTATATTACTTTCTTTTTAGGCCTTACTACTACTATATAATAAAATAGTAAAGTTCACTCTTAGTTATAACTACTATATATAATATAAGAAAGATATTTATATTAAAAAAAGATTAATTGTTTATTTAATTAGAAAAAAAGATAAAAATTAGTCTAAGTAGAAATCTATTAATATTTTTATAAGAAGTTTAAAAAACACTAAAAAAGTCTCTTTAAATATAATATAATATAAAGCTAAAATATTAAGATATTTATTAACTTTAAACTTCTTCTATACTATACTAGCTTAGTCTAAATAATTATAAAATTAAATATCTTTAGCTAAAATATTTAATTTTATATTACTAGCTATTTAATATAAAACTAAGGTAAAGCTATTATCTCTTGAGGTTGATCCTTTTGAAAACATTCGAAGTGCAACGCTTGCTGTCTCGACTGAGCGATGATGTCTTGTTCAACGGCGGCTGTGTCAATAAGTGTAGGACAGTGCTGAGTCCTTTTTTATAACAGCTCGAGTCAGGCCGCAGAATGCTTGGGATTTCAAGAATTCATTTGACGGTGGGTGTTCCCTTTTGATCCACTGGGAGCTCTGGAATTGGAATTGGCCGAGCCTCAAGCTCTGAGCCGTCAGGCGATCTTGGCATCGCGTCGGCTGACGCCCACCCCGGTGACGGCGATGTTTGTTGTGTCTGGTAGACATGTTGATCCTGTGGCGCTCCATACACACCAGGAGACGTGGGTCATTGGCCGTTGTAGGGTTGATAGGAGTAGCCTTGGGCGCTGTAGGAGTTGACCTGGCTTCCTGGGACAGGCTGTTGGTGTTGTTGTTGTTGGTCGTATTGGTACCGGTACTGCTGTGTCTGCGCGCCGGTGGCCGTCGGTGCTGCTGCGGTGCGGTGCTTCTTTTTATGCTTCAAAAAGAAGAATACACATGCCGCGATCAAGATCAGTACGAGAACTCCGACACCGACGCCAATGCCGACGTAAGCGCCGGTAGAGAGGCCGCGAGGCTCGGAGCCGCCGCTTACCTGCACTATGCGTATAACACTG
>PXYN01000241.1:600000-805803 GCA_003056585.1 Lecanicillium sp. MT-2017a
CACTAACGTCCCTCGCAGTCAACAGCCTCGGCGCCATCATTGGCACCATGGGCGCCATCCCCTGCTGCATCGTCTGCCCCAACCCCTACAAGTCGGTCCAGCAGGGCAACGTCGGCCTCGTCACCAAGTTTGGCCGCTTCTACCAGGCCGTCGACCCGGGTCTGGTCAAGATCAACCCCCTCAGCGAGCACCTGATCCAGGTCGACGTCAAGATTCAGACGGCCGAGGTGCCCGAGCAGATTTGCATGACCAAGGACAATGTCACCCTGCGCCTCACGTCCGTCATCTACTACCACATTGTCAGCCCCCACAAGGCCGCCTTTGGCATCTCCAACGTCCGCCAGGCCCTCATGGAGCGTACCCAGACCACCCTGCGCCACGTCGTCGGCGCCCGCGTCCTCCAGGACGTTATTGAGCGCCGCGAGGAGATTGCCCAGTCCATTGGCGAGATTATCGAGGATGTCGCGGGCGGCTGGGGCGTCCAGGTCGAGAGCATGCTCATCAAGGACATCATCTTCAGCCAGGAGCTCCAGGAGTCCCTCTCCATGGCCGCCCAGAGCAAGCGCATCGGAGAGTCCAAGATTATCGCCGCCAAGGCCGAGGTCGAGTCCGCCAAGCTCATGCGCCAGGCTGCCGACATTCTCAGCTCTGCCCCCGCCATGCAGATTCGCTACCTCGAGGCGATGCAGGCCATGGCCAAGTCGTCCAACTCCAAGGTCATCTTTATGCCCGGCGCCTCGTCTAACCCGGCCGGCTCGCTGGATAAGGCGGTGGATCCCGAGAGTAACCAGGCTGCTGCCTCTGGTGGCCTCGAGCAGATTATGCAGGCTCGCGTCATGGAGACGATTTAATCTCAAAAAAGAAAAACCTTCCTGAAAGTTCAATGAGAAGGGTTCAGGTTTACAACAAAAAAACTGTAAAAATAATTAACGCTTTGCTTAATTATTCCCCCCCGCGCGCCCACCACCCGCCTGCTCATTAGGCAGGATTTGCTGCGAGAGAGGGGGGCAAAAGAGTACAAAGTATAATGCACATGCTTATGGATACCAAAGTTGATACCCAAGAGAAGGAGGTGGACAATGACTTGTAATGCTATTTATGCGATGTCTTTTTAGTCATTTACGAATGAAATTAATACTTGTTGATACACCTTAATCTCTTCCTGAACATTGATGTGCACGTACGAGTGAACCACGCCCAACACCAAGCTAGACGACAAACACGAACATCACATGAGACAAGTCTGGCACAGCAAGTAGTTTTATATCCGTAATGCCATTTAAATACACCCTCTCATACCCATCCTACTGTACTACACTAATTCATCGTAGTTATGTGTTTGTTTCATCCAACCCTCCCCCAACCCAAAAGTGGATATAGCAAGACGAAAAAAAAAGTTACAAAACATCTTTTCTTTCTGCGCCCGAGATGCCAAAAAAGAACCAAGACAATTATAAACAGAAAATTTCAAACAAAGACGACACATGACCATTAAAACGCCGGCCAAGAAAAATAAAAAGAAACAATAACCCAATTTTTGGCGTGCAGAGTATAAAAGCCAAAGTCTTTCCCACACCGTTCAATCTCCAAAAGAGAGTAAAGATGTTTGATGTGCAAAATGAGATGATGAAACAAGAGCGAAAACAAAAGACAAGAAATCGTCAGCGGGAATGCACCATCATGGCAAAGCGCACCCTCTTCTCCGACGACGTCTAGGCGTCGGATTGACGCTTCTTCTTCTTCTGCTTCTTGTCCTTCTTGCTCTCGGCAGCCTCGTCCTCGTCCACGTCGTCGTGCTTGCGCTTCTTCTTGTCCGCAGCCGGCGACTTGGTGGGCGTGCCCGCGGCCTCGGCCTTGCGGAGCTTCTTCATCTCCTTCTTGCTAAAGACGCGGGGCTTGCCGTCGGGGCCGACCTGCACGTCGCCGCGCTCGTACTTGCGCTTAAACTTCTTGGCCGACAGGCCGGCGAGCTCGCCCAGGCGCTCGTACTCGGCGCTCGACAGCTTGGTCACCTTGGGCGTTGACACGTCGTCGTCGTCGCTGTCATCGTCCATCTCCTCGTCGTCCTCCTCGACGACCTCAATCTTCTTCTTCTTCTTGTCCTTGGACTTCTTGCTCTCGCCGTTGGTCGCGGCCGCCTCGTCGGTGACACCGTCGGCGTCGACATTGTAGCGGCGCGTCTCCTTGAGGGTGAACTGGCCGGCCGTCAGGACCTCGCCCGAGGGGGCGACGTTGGTGCCCTTGGGCAGCAGGGGGCGGCCCTCAAGCTTGCGGAGGTGGTTCTCCAGCTTGATGCGGCTGCTGAGGCCGAGGATGGCGCGCTCCTCGTCGTCCTTTTCCTCGTCGTCGTTGCCCAGGGCGTCGACGCGGAGACCCAGCGCCGCCTTGGCGGACAGCATACGGGCAATCTTGCCCTTGTTGCGGCCGGTGGCCTGGCCGATGAGTGATGAGTGGTAGATGAGACCGTACTTGGGCGTGTCGTGCTTGGTCTTGAGAGCGCGGAACAGCGCCTTCTCAGCACCGAGGATCTGGATGGTCGAACCGGGCGACTTGGCCAGGTTGATCAGCGAGCCGGTGTGGGCAATCAGTCTGGCGCCGACCAGGTAGCCGACGAGGGCAGTCAGGTTGGGGGCAATGGCGCGCATGCGGCTCTCCAGGTACGAGGAGAGCTCGGCACGGTAGTTGGTGTAGACAACCACCTGCTCGGCCAGGAGCTTGATGTTGTCCAGATCCTCCTCGGTAATCTCAGTACCCATGGAAATCTCGGCAGCGGCCTTGATGGCGGCCTCGACCTCCTCGGGCAGGATGTCGGACAGATCCGACTCGGAAATGTTGGTTCGCATGCCGACCTTGAGAACGACGCGGACGTAGGCGAGGTTGTCGTTGAGGATCTTGGCCATCTCGGGGAAGTGCCAGCCATACCACTCCTTGGTACGCATGGCGTAGACGTTGAGCTCCTTGTCCATGTCGTCCAGCAGCTTGATGGCCTGGATAATCATCGAGTCGATCTTGTCCGCGGAGAACTTGAGCTTGTGGCGGGACATGGAGTGCGAGAGACCCAGAGACATGCGGTCGACGTTCTCCTGGGCCAGGCCGGGGATCAGCGACGACAGGTGCTCGCGAATGCCACGGAAGACGTCCATCGTGTTGTTGCCGGCGACGGGGCTGATGTTGAGGTCGGGGAGGTTGCTGATGGCGGTGCCCAGCTTGATGTCGGCGACGGCAATGGAAGCCTTCTTCTCGGACTTGAGGTCCTCCAGCATCGAGGACAGCAGGCTGGGGACCTTGCCCTCCTTGAGAGAGGCAGCCTCCTCGAGGGCCATGGCGGCGCTGTCAAACTTGACAAACTTCTTCAGCTTGAGCCTGCAGAGCACGATGACGGTTAGCACAGATTTTCACCACCTCTCAAGGAGCAGAAAGAAAAATTCCAGGACAGATTCATACATTTCCACCAGCTTCTCGGGGCGGCCTAGCTCAGCAGCGAGGTCGTCATTCTTGAAGAGTTTCTTGTCCGCAGACTTGAACAGGCCGTAGCTGTAGAAAATTTGTTAGCTGGGTGTTCGCCCAAGCAAAAAAAAAAATATGGCAGTCCCCAAGCCAGGGACTTGCACGAGGAGTGTAATCTCACCCCGCAGGCGTCTCGGCAAGGACAAAGAGAGACATGTTTAAATAAGTGAGTCTCTCTCCAACGAACTTGCAATGTTGTGTCGGTGTTCGTTGTACTTGCAAGGCGCAATGGCTGTCGTTGTGCGCGCAAGTTCGGTAGTTACAGAGGCTCCAGGAAATTTTTCAAGCCGCAGCCAGCCATCTGAAGCCAAATTTTTTTGGTGTCGGATGCGGGTGTTCGGCGTTTTAGTAATTCCGGCCGTGCTGTCGTCACTCCACCACTCACGTGGAGAGCTTGGTGACAGGTGGGAGCGCCAGCCTCATACCTCCGCCGAGCCTGTTCATCGCCCTCTGAATTGCCATTACTTTGCGAGTAATAGAACCTGGGTTAATCGCTGTTTGTCCTAAAACCGGTCGCTACTGTTTCTGACCTTTCCCTGGGCCTTCTATTTCGTCAAACAAGATGGAGGGGCTTTATTTCAACGTCGATAATGGGTACGTCTTTGCTCTCTGAGCGTCGCGGTTGGACGCCTGAGCTAACATTTAGGCAGCTTTATCGAGGGTATTGTCCGTGGCTACCGCAACGGACTGCTCAACGGCCCTGCCTACAATAACTTGACTCAGTGCGAGACGATTGATGGTACGTTGGCCAACCTGGCATTCCTGAAGGCTCTCTAACTCTTGGTAGATCTCAAGCTCCAGCTCGGCCCTGCGTACGGCGACTTCCTCGCCTCCCTGCCGCCCAACCCTTCGACATCTAGCCTCGCAGCAAAGACGACCGACAAGCTCATCTCAGAATTCCGTTATGTCCGTGCCAACGCTATCGGATCGCTAGCGACCTTTATGGACTACGTCACCTACGGCTACATGATTGACAATGTTGCCCTCCTCATCACGGGTACTCTCCATGAGCGCGACACGCGCGAGCTGCTCGACCGCTGCCACCCTCTAGGTTGGTTTGAAACTATGCCTGTGCTCTGCGTTGCCACGAATATCGAAGAGCTCTACAACAGCGTCCTCATCGAGACGCCGCTGGCGCCTTACTTCAAGGGCAGCCTGAGCCACCAAGACCTCGACGAGCTCAACATCGAAATCATCCGCAACACTCTGTTCAAGAACTACCTCGAGGACTTTTATGAGTTTGTCAACACTCACCCCGATATGGCTGGCACGCCCACTGCCGAGGTCATGTCTGAGATGCTCGAGTTTGAAGCCGACCGCCGAGCCATCAACATCACCCTCAACTCCTTTGGCACCGAGTTGACCAAGGCGGACCGTAAGAAGCTGTACCCCAACTTTGGCAAGCTGTATCCCGAAGGCACCCTGATGCTTTCTCGCGCGGATGACGCCGAAGGTGTGCGTCTGGCTGTGGACGGTGTTCACGATTATAAGACCTTCTTCGACGCCGTATCAGTCGGCGGCGCCTCTGGTGCTGGTAACATGGGCGGCGGCAGCACGGACGGCAAGAGCTTGGAGGATCTCTTCTACCAAAAGGAGATGGAGATTTCAAAGCTTGCCTTTACCCGGCAATTCACCTTTTCCATCGTCTATGCCTGGGTCAAGCTAAGAGAACAGGTACGTGTAACGCTCTTCAAATATTTTGAAGCACACCACTGACAACTCAACAGGAAATTCGCAACATTACATGGATTGCCGAATGCATAGCCCAGAACCAAAAGGACCGCATCGGCAACTTTATCAGCGTCTTCTGATTCAAGCGGCATATCCTCCTTTTATCTGGTTTTTAGCGCATCTTGTAGTATACCGCCAGTAGGGCATAATGACACGAAAGGACGCAAGAGAAATTTTGGCAACAGAGTTTTATGGCAAAACAATTACCAACCACGCTCTTATGGCTTCATATTGTACATAGAGGAATAAAGTATTCTACACGAGATATTTTGGTTGCCTTACAGGTCAACCTGTCCCTGCCACATGGCGGGCGTGATGCCCAGCTTTTGCACCATGTTTGTCCACCTCTCGCTTCCCCTTTCCTTCCTATTCATATATCGCAGCAGCCTCTGGCGCTTGTGCAGAAGAACGCGCAGGTTCCTCTTGTTGTGCTTATCTTTGTATCCCCGGTTGACGGACAGCGTCTGGGCGAGGTTGCGAATCTTGGCCGTCAGGATGCCAATCTGCACCTCGGAGCTGCCCGTGTCCGGCCCAGCGCGCGGCGCCATCTCGATGGTGTTGGGGCTGATGGACTTTGGCTTGGGCTTGAGCACGCCGTCGGTGTTGTGGCGGCCGAGCTCGTCGACGATGCGGCTCACATTGACGTGGAAGCGGTCGCGCGCACTGCTGTTCTCCAGCGACGTGATCCTGCGCAGCGCCTCGACCACCTTGGCGTGGTTCTGCGTGTGCTGCAGCTTCCTCTCCTCGCTGCTCGCGTCCATCTGGCCCTCGACCACGCCCACGGCCGGCTTGGTCAGCGCAAAGGCGTCCTTGGTCGCCTCGTCCAGCTCCTCATCGGTAACGTAGTGGTTGCGGAGGCCAATCGACGTGGGCAGCTCCTGCGCCGCCTCGAGCGGCTGGCCCGAAGCGTCCAACTTGGCCTCGCCGCTTGTGCGGGCCTGGCCGGCAGAGTCTAGCGACTCGACAAACGGCGTCGTGCGGCCAAAGACGACATCGCCGAGGCCTTCGTTGCGCTCCTTTTGCAGCTCATTCCGTCGCTCGAGGTTGGCGTTTTTGCGCTGCTGAGCCTGCGCCCAGCGGTAGGGGTCCTGCTTGGCCTTGCGCTTCTTCTCGCGCAGGGAGAGGTTTGCTGATTGTGTCACGG
This sequence comes from Lecanicillium sp. MT-2017a, assembly GCA_003056585.1. NCBI lineage: Eukaryota > Fungi > Ascomycota > Sordariomycetes > Hypocreales > Cordycipitaceae > Lecanicillium > Lecanicillium sp. MT-2017a. Next base: position 606,383 of record PXYN01000241.1, read on the forward strand.
GGAGGAAGTTTGGCGTTGATGGTCTCGTGGCTGGTCGGAGGCACACTGGCAACGGGAGTCGTCTGGTTAGCAAAGAAATTCCAAGCAGAGTAATGTATACTCTTCCAATGGTGCTGGGAGCTTACAGGTAAGTGTACTGAGACGCTGTAGCGTCTCTATTCTGGGCGGCATTCTGACTGTGCTCGACTCTCCTTCAACATGCAAATGTCCTCCTGCGGCGTCACGACACTCAAAATTTCCCAGCGACTTGCCAAGCTACGCCAGGAGTTTCTCCGATGGAGACCCGAAGTGGTTTAGCGTACACATCACGTGCGCTCTCGGTACCCTTCGCTCCACAAGACAGCGCTAGTCCCAAAGCGCGCTAGTGCCGTCAGGGCTCCCACCACACAGAGTATTTTCACCAAAATTCAACTTTAGTGTCTCGCGAGCCTCGAAATTTCCACCTCCAACCGTCAACCTTCAAGGAAGATTCAATATCGACAAGATGGCCCCCAACAACCTGCCCGCCGCCCTCAACGCTACCAGCCAGGACCTGGAGATGCTCCTGGCTGCCCAGACTCACCTGGGTAGCAAGAACCTCCAGGTTCACATGGAGCCTTACCTCTGGAAGACCCGTGCCGACGGTGTCAACGTTATCAACGCCGGCAAGACCTGGTATGTGGCTTTATTTTTGGCGGCGCATTTTTGCAATGAATGTGCATGCGATTGAGCCGAGTTTGCTAATTACCTTTTGAAACAGGGAGAAGATTGTCCTCGCTGCCCGTATCATCGTTGGCATCGACAACCCCGCCGACATTTGCGTCATCTCTGCCCGTCCCTACGGCCAGCGTGCTGTCCTCAAGTTCGCTGCTCACACCGGTGCCACCGCCATTGCCGGTCGCTTCACCCCCGGTAGCTTCACCAACTACATCACCCGCTCTTTCAAGGAGCCGCGCCTGATCATCGTCACCGACCCCCGCACCGACGCCCAGGCCATCAAGGAGGCCAGCTACGTCAACATCCCCGTCATTGCCCTCTGCGACACCGACTCTCCCACCGAGTACGTCGACGTTGCCATCCCCACCAACAACAAGGGTCGCAACGCCATTGGTACCATCTGGTGGCTCCTTGCCCGTGAGGTCCTCCGCCTCCGTGGCACCATCTACAGCCGCGAGACCCCCTGGGACGTCATGCCCGATCTTTACTTCTGTATGTTTATAACCACCCACCGGTGTATATGAGACCAATCACTAACCAATTGCTTTAGACCGCGACCCTGAGGCCGAGGCTGAGGAGAAGGTCGAGGAGGACAAGGCCCCCGGTGTCGACGAGGAGGGCCCCGCTGCCATCGAGACTGGCTTCCAGAGCGCTGGTGCCGACTGGGAGGCTCAGCCTGGCTTCTCTGGTGCTGCCGCTACCGGCGCTGGCTGGGACGGTGCCGCCGGCGAGGACTGGGGTGCCTCTGGCGCTGCCACCACTGAGTGGGCTGGCGAGACTGCCGCCAAGGACTCTCAGTGGTAGGATGCTGAGGCCCAAGTTGCCGACTCTGGTCCAGCTCCAGCTCCAGACTGGTAGAATGGCGCCATTTATTTCTTTCCCACGGGAGAGAAAATCTACTAGCTACAAAAAATGATACCTTATCGAGCGAAAAATGGAGTTGGAACGCGGAACAAAACCAAAAAAAGGGGAGACGAGAATATGGAAGAGAGATAGAGGAAAAAGGGAGCATTACATCTGTTGATAGTTGCATTGGGTCAAACATTGGCGGCACTAATGAGGGAAAGATACTCGCCCTTTCCGGCGGTTGATCGGCTTCATTCATTTGTTCACACAGTTTCGGAGATTTTCCTTACATTTTCTACCCTGTCGTGGTCGTTGGAGGGAGAGGGAAAGCCCTGTGCTGCCAATGGGATGGACTTGACCGTTATCCCGCCCTTTGTGATTAGTTGTAGTGTTTTGTTTTTTCTTGAATTGATTTGTCTCGTTTCAATCTTCTTTACCTTGTGCAAGTGAAGCTGCTCGGACTGTAGGCGTGTAAGTGCCACCACAAGGTTACTTCATCACGGCGTTTGCCCATAAACGCTCGGAACAATTTATACAGAAATAATGCCACGGCATTAACTATATTTACATTCACAATATATAAAACGCTCAATGCCCGCTCAGTCGTAAAAGACGCACCCAAATCTGTCCCTCTCCTCTCTTCCGCCAAACCTGCTACCTACGGAGCTTCATGAATCACATTCGGGTTATGAGGCGCGTGCTGCATCTGCGGCGGCGAAGTAGGAGACGTGCCCGCCGGCGAGCTCTTGGCCACGCTGCTGGGCGCATAGTACCCTTCCACCCCAACATCAGAAGCAGGCAGCTCCTGCACGGGGATTACCCTGTCCTTGTTGGCCTTTTTGCGGCGCCAGACCAGCAGGCCGATGCCTGCAATGACGGCGAGGACGCCGAGGGTGACGCCCACGGCGATGCCGGCCTTTGCACCTGTCGTCAGGCCGGATGAGGATCCTGTCTGGTCGTCGCTGTTCTTGTTGGTGCCTTGCTCTGCGGACGAGGATTCGCTCGCTGACGGTGATGACGACGAGGATGTACTGGGCTTGCTTTCACCGCTTGCTGAGGAACTCGAAGGTGCCGACGATGTAGTAGTGATGAGAGTAGAAGACGAAGGAGCCGCGCTGGAAGGTTTCGAGTTGGCGTCGGCCATGCTGACATTGAAGTAGTGCGATGCGCCATCGCGGCCGCCGTTGGAAAAGACGCCAATGTACAGAACAATGTCTTCATCGCCGTCAGTGTCCCAGTCATCGCGATTCGGCGTCCACGAAAAGGTGGTCATTTGGGTATCCTCTGTACGCAGGGCAATAAATGTTAGTCTTTTCTTCAGCTGCATGCTCGATGAGCAAGCAGCGGGTTTCACGTACTGGCAATGTCTACCGAAACGCCGCCGTGCACACCATTCTGCGTCGGGTAGTCCTGCACGGCCGAGACGTCCATCTTGTCCAGGTCCGTCCGGAAGATGATTTCAATGGGCTTGCCGCTCGTGTAGCGCGGGTTGGTGTCGTAGTCGCCGGCGCGGCCGTCGGGCGGCGGCTTGATGAATGTGGTGTCGGCATGAGCTGTTGAGCCCATGAGGGCCACGAGGCTCACGAGGAGGGTTTTCCCGTACATGGTTTGCGTGAGTATGCGTGCGAGGGAATGTAGCCTTGGACGAGGGAGTATGGGAACAGGCTCAGAATGGCCAGGACTATGGAGAGCTCGGCAACAAGCTCAGAAGGGTACGAGAATAGAGAGCTTCAACCACAGCAGCAGGCTTCACACAGAACAAAACTACGAAGAAGAGGAAAGAAAGTCAAGAGGGGATAGGATAAGCACGCAAGAAGTGAATGGCCTCATGCAGGTAGCACAGCCGACTTTCTGCAGCCGGGGCGGTAATACCACAGGCATCTTGTCTCGTGGGTACGAATTCATTATTAGGTCGCACCGTGGTGTAGTGAGAACGACACCTCATTTCCGTATTGGTAGCTCCCGAGCGCCCACCAGGCCCCCATGGCAGCCAATTGACGGTGCAAAATCGCCCGGGGGACAAGGTTACAGAGCATGAGATCAGGCTGAGCTGTGTGAGAGTGTCGCCCCACGATCCTTGCAGCTAATTGATGATTACAGGACGGAAGTACACGGGAGGTTTGTGTAGCCCACAGGGGATACGCAAAAGTGTTCGCGAGCTGCTTTAGCGCCGCTCGTTTAGTCGACGCCTTACTTCAGAGCCAGCGCAGTTCAGCGTAAGGCGTCTAATGTACAAAATAACTGGACGACTGCGAGTACGGGCGGTGTATTAGTCGCTGGTGGCGGGTCAAGCGAAACCCCTGGTCGTATAAAATCAGCATAGGCAGTCAGCCGCAGCCTTGTCCGCAGACTGCACAGCAACGAATATCATTGCTACTTGTACTTCGTACATAAGCAATACTGTGAAGTTGATTAGCGCCAAGCGAAAGGTCAATCTACGTGAATCCCTACCCTAATTGGCAACGGCCGAGAACAAGAGAATTGGCAGTACCAAAGCGCTCAACTGTGGGCAAACACTGCCATTATGTCGCTCCGCCACCAGCCATCTAACGCGGTCATCTCATAGCCGCCCGAAACTATGCCTCAACCACCAACGAACCGGGCCAATGACGCCCAACGCCCCATGCCCGTGCGGCCCCGTTCACTGACAGAAAGACAGCCCTGCCAACAACCTGTCAGTGTATAAAATTAGCAAGCGTCCTACCTCTCCAGTTAGCCACTTCGACGCCACCCTTCTTCTGGCGTGTTTCAAGTCCCTAAAGCGTCGTGAAATTAAACATCACAATACACCGAGTAGGAAAGTAGTTTCTTTTTGAACATTTCGTTTTTGTTTGAATTTGGTAGCTTTCTACGGCCCATGGGCGTTTATAGGCCCTTGTGTAGACAAAGTGGTACATACAAAAAAAGTTAGAGGCAACATGTTTACATAAAAAACAAGAAAAGAGACAAAAGAAGGAATTCCTGCAAAGGGGGTATAGTAAAGCCAAACACAAAAAAACAAGTCCAGCGTATCTTCTGTACGGCGGACGGGAAAAACATAGTTCAAGACAGATGGAAGAAAACCCAAAAAACACCAGCCATCTTGCCTCTCCAAGATGGCATCCCCATGGTTAAACTTAATTTCTAGCCTGTTCTCGCGCCGGTGTACCAAAAAGATGAACGAAGCATGTAGTGTTGACATGCCAAAAGATATAAACAAGCTGTAACGATTGTGCAAGTGGTAAAGCGGTGGCAGCAGAGGACGAAATGCCTCTCTACCGCCAGAGTCGTGAAAATATGACGGCGTGTATGTTTGTGATTGCTCGCTTCCGTGAATATATGCAGGCTTGCTAATTGAAAACGCTGACGAAAAGCAAAAGTGCAATGTATCATAAAATGTAATGTCTTTTAATCTCACTCCAACGTCTCCGAGTGTCGTCGAATATCGTCGTCGTGGAGAGCGCCAACCCACAGGCACCGCTCCGTGAGGCCCTCGAGCGGCTGGAACGAGTAGTGCGTGCTGGACTCTAGCAGGCGCAGGAGCACCTTGACCACCGAGGCGGCGATGCGGCTCCTTTCAAAGTTGACGAGGGGCGCCGTGACGGGCGAGCTGGCAATTTCAGACGGCCGCTGCGCATTGTACAAGAGGTCGTGCGTGTAGATGCCCACAAACGGGATGCAGCCATTGTCGGTGCCAACCTCCATTTCCGCGCGCAGGTTGAAAAAGTTGCGCGTCGGCGTCACCAGGTTCTCCAGCTCCGCGAGTGTCCGCATGTCGTGTGCGGGAACCATGTTCCACGTCCTCGACAGGCGCCCCACTTCGTTGCTCGACAGGGCAATGGTAAGCTGCGCCAGCGTCGCAAAGTTGCGGTATCGCCGGCAGTGTGCGGCAATGTGAATCATTTTGATGATGCAGCGTGCCCGCTCCTCCACGTGCTGTGTGAGCACAATCTCCGAAATGGCCCATTTAACCATAATGTTGAATCGTGCAATCACTACTTCGACGCCGTGGGCGTCCGTGTTGCGCAGAAACTCGACCCATGAGCGGGAGCTGCTGCTAGTAGCATTCTTCCAGTTCATCTCAATGAGGTCCTTCCAGTCAATCTCGTTGAGGGCGTCCTTCTCTATGAGCGTAAACTGCTGCGCCAAAATTTCCGAGTCGAAGGCAAGGATAAACGGCAGGTGAACCGAATACTTCTTAGCCGTGGCATCTGGACGCGGTGCGGAGCGAGGCATTTCCAATGCAGACGGGCGTGACTTGACGGGCGGGACAGTCTGGGTTTGAGGAGCGGTAGGCGTCGTTTCCGGAGTCGGTGGCAGTGGTCGGTTTGGTGGCTGCGAAGGGAAATTCGGTGACATTGCCTGGCGCGGCGTCGATAGCGGTGGTGATACGGGCTGAAGCATGGAGTCGCTGACGGGAGCCTCAAGAGTTTGGGAGGGCATTTTCTTGTGGAAAAGAGGCACATGTACCACCTTGGGAGTCGTTTCGTCGACAGACATCTCAGACGAGATTTCCGTTTCTGCCAAGCTCTCATCCTCCAAAAACGATTCGTCCTCTGGGGCAGATGGAACGGTCTCGCCAGGCTGGATCCTCTCGATGCTATTCGTCTTTTCGATGAAATCGTACGAGAGGTGTTGCTCGTCATCGGCTTTGCCGTCTTCTACCGGAGCCTCGTCAACAGAGTCGCGTAGAATCGACTTGTCTGCCCAACCACGCGAGCTTCTCTTGCTACCTCCGTCATCTGTGAGGCCACGGTTCAGGAGAGGGATGGAGTTGTACGACTGGTGGGATGCCTCGGACAAGAATGACTGAACCTCAACAACGTCGGTCCTTGGCGTCCTCTGAGGACATTCGTCAAGCTCTCCGGCAATCTCAATCGGCACATCATGGGACCCTTCTGTAGCAGGGTCATCAACCTGAATGCGCCGGCTGGCAGTCTTATCCGGTATGACGCCTCCCATTTGCTGCAAGGCCTCACTGATCTTGGCCATGTCTACTTCTTCCTCGCCATCATCCTCGGCCGGCGTTGACGAGACGGTCTTGGGCTTTTTGCTAAATTTGCCTTCAAGTTTTAGCAGCGCAGACTCAATACCGCCGTCATCTTCGTCGTCGGGAATCTGAGCAAGCCTCTGAGCCTCTGCTTCAAACGATGGTCGCATATTAGGCTTGGAAGAGTGCGTGCTGAAGAGTGACAGGTCGCGCTTGGGCTGCTGCTTCGGTGGCTGCTTTGTTAGCTGGCCGAGAGAAAAGACCTCTTGGCGGCTCTGGTGGTGGTATTCGCCATAGTCAGACTCCGCATCGTCGGCCTCGGGCTCCGATGCAAAGAAGCTGGAGCTTCGAATCGACTCGGAATATGTGACAAGCGAGCCGACTGAGCGTGAGCGGGTGAGTCCATGATCTTGTAGCTCTTCGACGTGATTTGCTGCACGCAAATCGCCACCTGGACGACGTCGCAAGACTCGCAGAGGCTCCGGAACAGCCACCTCAGATTGATCGTCATCAGCCGCTGACTGTCCCGAGACTGTTGTTGCGTCGAAGCTGCGTATCGTTGAGGGCGCTGCGATGCTGCTGGTGAATGACGGCTGTCGCCTCTGCAAGATGGAATTGAGCGATTGATGCGTTCGGGACGATCGGGTCCTTCTATGCATTCGAAACGTGCCACCACTCAGCGGCGGATACTTGTGACCTTGGCGAGACCTTGGCACAGCTGACTGCGATTGCTCTTCAGACATGCGGGCATCACCGCGCAGTGTTGTGAGGTCCGGGACAAAGGGCGGTAGCGGCGCATCATCAGGTTGCATAATCTGCTGGTTCAGAAGATACGATGATCGGCGTGGGGTGCCTCCTGAGAAGTTGGCTGGCGGCGTGTTGGGTGGCGTAGGATCACCTGTTCCCCCCATAAACGAGTCTGCAAAGGTCTCGGCCGAGTTGCGGCGACCCAACGTGATCCGCATGCTTGCTGGCGGCTCAAAGGGAATCGTGTCATCGACGATTACAATCGACTTGCTGCCGTTGGTGATGCCAGCGTCGCTCATCGGGCGCTCCAGTCCGCGCTGCTTAAAGTCATCGAACTGGAACCAATCCAGGCTGTTTGTCTCCTGGTGATCAGCCGGTGATGGCACAAATAGGGAGTGATTGTGAGGTGGCGTAAGCATCCCGGCTGGCTGTGAAGTTATGGCACCTTGCTCATCGCGCACGGCATTCTTGAAATCCTCAGCAACTTCGGCACCGAGCAGGTCAATTCGTACAGCAGGTCGGTTGCCTGCCTGCACTGTCCTCTCTTGGGGGACCACGGCAGTGCCAGGCAATCTGTTTGATGCCGCCCCAGGAGGGCCGACGGGTGAGATGCTCGAGAAAGTGGCTTGCGTGGGCGATGCTGTAAGTCCTCTGGCGCTCAAGGCACGACGAACGCTGCTAAGAAGCTTCCTCATGCCAGAGCCAGACATGGCGCTGCCGAGAGCTCGTTCTCTAAACATGCGGCGGCTCGGTGGTTGGAAAACGGTGGTTTGTCTGTGGGCCATGCCTCCGCAGTCTTGCGCAGAAACGTCGACAAAGGCTTGGCCTGGCGGCAGAATGTTGCCGCGAACGAGGCTACCAGCAGATGGTAAGGGCGTGGGAAAGTCGACTTCGTTGGGGAGGGGGCGATCCGAGCAGTGTTCTCGCAACGAGTCGCTGACACTATTGCTTCGCTTATGCGAGTGCGCTGGACGGACCCGTTTGCCGACGAGGGCTCGCGGTGTTGTCGCAACCGCACCCGTGTGCGGCTGTATCGTTGCGGTGGAAGGTACGGGATGAGCAGCCCAAAGTTGATTCGGATTCGAAGCCATGTTCTTTAGGGCCTTTCCGTGAAACGAGCAGGAGATAACATCCAGGCTGGCCATGCTAAGGGGTGAGCCGGCATCATGAAGCCCGTGTCCGTCGGCGAGGGCATGCTCCGGCGTCAAGGGACGATCTCCAAGGACGACAAAGTCACCAATATTCGGAGTCTTTGCTGGGTCCGTCGAAAATCCTACGTCGTTCCCAGCAGTGTCCTTGGACGTTGTTGGCGATTGCGGCGGCTTGTTGCCCATCTCTTCCCAGTCAGCCGGCGTTAAGTTCGGGTCTCTGTATCCAGCAATGCCGCCTGGCGCAACGGCGGCTTCGACGGTAAGCGAATCGTCAAAATCTGGTCCGTCCCAGTAGTGGGCGCAGACTCGTCGCCAGCACTTTTTCAACTCGGCAATCACTCGCAGCTGCGCTTGTCGGGTCCTGGGGTGTTCGGAGAGGTCGTCGACAACACCGTTGAGCAGCTCACAAAAGTTTTTGCGCAAGTCGTAATTCAGGGCAAAGTCGTCGGCAAAGTAATTTAATATCCAGTGTCGTGTGGCGACAAAGGTGCGTACGCGTACAATCATGCCCACCTCGTCCTGCCGTGATAGAGCCCAGCGCATCCTGGCGAAGAGCATGCGCAGCAGGTCGAGCGGGTCGAGAAATGCTCTATACGTGAGAAAGAAGTCCGAGATGAGTTCGTAATCCAAGAAGCTAGGCGATGTGATTTCGGCGACTAGGCGGGGCGGGGTAGCGGCGGTGACGGCGCCTGATGTTGAGGAATATCGTACAATGGCGCGATCATCGCAGGTGGGTCGAAATGTCAATTCCGTGAACATGTCGGGTTCTATAATAAGATGGGAAGAAAGATGAGCGGATCGCATGGCGCGCAGGCGCAAGGGTGATGGCGGCCGGGGGCTTTTGGGTATTGAGTTGGCCAGGATCTCTTCTGGGAGCATGAAGGCGCCGGCAGGTCTATTCCAGGAAAATTCGCGGACGGGCTGCATTTCGCGCCGTAGCTGGTTGATCATGGACACCCTGCTTGCGCGAAAGTCTTCGGTTGGCGCGTAGGAGGAGCCGCGCAGCTGAGCGGTTCCCTTCAACGTGAAGCGCGGCGTGCCGAGGCGCCATGAGGGGATCGCAATGTTCAGCAGGGGCTCGCCCATGGCGTTTAAATCATCCATGGTGCGCGGGCGAGGCTCATCGCCAGGCCTGGCAATGACGACGCGATGTGCACCATTGTCGGCGGTTTTGGGCGCCGCGGCCTCATGGATTGTGCTGTCAGACAGTGCTCGACGGTGCTTTCTTGCGTGACCGGAGTTTCCGATGTCTAGGATGCCGTCGATGGCGCGTATGCGCGGGGAGTCGCTCGGCGTTGCAGTCCATTGACTTGTATGTGAATCAAGGGGATTGGGTGCGGCGGCTGCTGAGTCCTGCGTCTTGGGCGGGAAAGACGACGTCCCCGGAGGCGTAATCGGGAGATTTAACGGAGGCGGGGGTTGGCCGGTTTGGTTCGGGCGGCGTATTGATGGTCTGCGGCCGTGGGAAAGAAAGATGTTAGCCTGACTTGTTTGCTAAATATGACATGCGCGCCTCTGTTAGGAATGACGTCCAACAAGGTATCGTACCTGAGGTAAATGCGACCGTTGTTCCCCACATTGGCAACGGTAAACTGCCTGCCGTCGCGTGCGGGCGTGGTGTTTTCTAAGTTTAGATGCCACTTATCCGTCTCAGGCTCCCTTGGTTGGCCCCGCGATTCGGCCCTGTCTTGGTAGAGCTTCCCTTCTGAGAGCGGGAGGAGGGGCTTGGTCGCGGCCGAGGCCTTGCGGACGACCTTGGAGGTGAGTCTGGCGGCGGACGACTCTGTCGGTTTTGAGTAACCAGGGACGGTGGGGGACTTGCGCCTTGTCGTTGCCGTCGCCGTCGTCGTCGCTGCCGCCGCGGGCTTGGGATCGGAGCTCATGGTGACGAGGGCTGCGCTGGCGCCCGATGGCGGAGCGGCTTCTTTTGCTGTGGGAAGGGCGGTATGCTCGTGTTGGCGGCGGTGGTGTTGGTGGTGGGTGATGGGGCGATATGAGGAGACGGGCGTTTGCTGGTAGGCGGCACCCGCCAAACGCAACGCCTGCCGAAGACGAGGACGGCTCGCTTCTACCTGGGCAGAAGGGTGCTCGTATGGTGTTTTTGTTGGTTGTTTAGGGAAGAGGGTTCGTTTTTTTCCTGCTTCCTGCAGCTGCGCGGATACATCAGCGGGCGGGCGGAGCGGTCGGTAACCAAGGCAAGGTAGGGTAGGGGTGGGTGGGTGGCTGGTCGCCGCAAGGCAGGGTAAGGTCGTAGTGGGTGAGTACGGACTACTTCGTACGTAGAGGGGTCAAAGAGCGCAGAGCGGAGCGAGAGATGACGAGGTCATGCTTGCACGCGCAACTGTTTTCTTTGTGATCGCTGGTTTAATTCATCGCTTCTGCTGCACGAGTCGGTACACTTTGTCATCTGGCCTGCAAAGAAAAGAAAGAGAATGGGGGTGGAGGAGGACGAGGAGGATGAGGAGGAGGCAAACGGACGAAGCGTCGTGGCGGGTGACTGAGAGGTTGGCCCGGCTGGCTGGGTGCTGGGTGCTGGGTGCTGGGTGCTGGGGGGAGGGACGACGACATGGGGGTGGTCCGTGGTGGTCAAGGCGGAGGGGAGGAGAGAGGAGAACCTGAGTGGGCGGATGCGAGCAGCCCCAAAGGAAGGTACATGGACCGTGGCTGGTCGATTGCTGCCGGACAGATGTACCGTACCTATGCTGTAACCCTTGCTTCCTCGTCATGCATGAATGCGCGATGAACCAGGCAAGCAAGATGAGCCCTGTGCTACGGAGTATATGCATGCAATGTCATCTACTATCTACATAGTACGACGTATGTGCGTTATGCCAAGGTAGTACGAGGCCTACGAGGACACTTACCACCAGGTACGGTACCGCAACACTACATGGGATACGGTGAGGCAAATCTCATCTCTACCTACTTCTATGGAGCAGCGTCGCAATGAAGAAAAAAAACACCCACCGTACGTACCACAGTAGGCCATACTCGTAGGCCATGGTCGGGACCAGAAGAAGTAAAGAAAGAATGCACGTCACCACCCACTTACCCACTGGCTACGAGTACCTACCTATGGAGACCCCCTTACCGACCTACCAACGAGTAGCCCGTACTCCGTATTGCCTACGAGTACGCTACTCATCTGAGTACAAAAGACCACTGGTTGCCGACCCACCAATCCCCTCCCAGCATCACCACGAGTCCAGCTCCGTCCCGCCCGCGAAAAAAGCAACGCGCCGCCCTCCAGAATACCACGACTGGGTCGAGTCCCCGACGCTCTTACGCGGCCATTTTATTTTTGGTTTGTGCGGATGGGTGATGTAAGCCCTATTAAGACTGGCGAGGCTACTTCTTAGTGGCAAAAAAAAAAATTGAAATAAGGATTTAATCTTGTAAGACGCTCGAGGCGTACTCCCACGTCAACCCCGGCGTACGGAGTACTTATACTCGATTTGGGACAACAAAAGCAATAAACTACAGTACAGCACCAAATAAACATACTAATTATTTATATAAAAAAAATGTCTCGATGCCCAATCAACTACTTTTCAGTCACCGCAGTCGGCCCCACGCCGTCGTCTTATAGTAGAGGCCCGTGTTTAGAGTAAGTATTGCCAGTCAGTCGGGAAAGAAAATGCACATTCTGGCAGCCAAGGCGAATCTCAGAACCCCCTCAAGCCAACAACGGCGAGGCTCTCATCAGGAGGCGCCAACCTCGGGGGGGCCTGGTGCGAACCAGAATAGCATGGTGCCCTGTCACTACAAGGCAGCAAGGCTCGCTGGCTCCTGGGAAAGGATCTTGCTATTTCGCACTCTCAGCAGGCTGAGCAGGCTGTTACGAGTAGCGTCGTAATGGGATCATCCCCCGCTGAATGGGCCGCTGGTGGCGTTGTCGAACCGGCTCGCTCCCGCCCCTTCCCTCTCCAGCTCCACCTCGTCCCGCACCGCTGCCGTGCTTTTCTTGACTGGCTGGCTGGCTGGCTGGCGTGAGCCTCCAGCCCCATGTTGTTGCTTTTTTACCCTGGCTGTGCCGCTCCCAAGACCAGCGACGTGCCAGGTCATTGGTATTCGGATCATCACTGGCCGGTTATGAGAAGGTGTGGTGTCAGCGTATCTGTTGCAGTACCAGTACGGCTTCCCAACGCTGATCTAACTGTAGGCTTGCTAACTCTAGAAGTACATTGTATTATCTGCCTCGAATGTCACACAGTCACCTACATAGTAGAAGCCTTTGTGACGTATCAACCAGCGCGCAGTACGGCGAACGCGACTGTACTCATAATGGCCAACCCGCAACAGCAAACCAGGCTCCATCAGTCGCGCGATGCAACTGTACCGTCGGCGCGGCACGGCTCACCAAAATTAGGCGTCAATTTCGGGACAAGACGCGCAGCCAGTCAGATCACTTCCGTGCCGTCGTCCGCACTTGGGTACTGGGCTGGGGACTCCGGATGCGCTTCCGGGCCCAGTCCCTGTCAACCCCCCGGCAGCAATAAGCCTTTGCTGTCGACAGATGACTTTTACAGCGAACCGGGGTGGACTTGCCAGGGGGGCTTTCTTCTCCATCTGTCACCTGAGCTAACACAGAAATACAGCCCATAACTCGTATACGAGTACTCGCAAGCACAGGGTATACATACAATTAAGGTTGAGCTTTTTCGTTGTTGCTCTCCGCAATGTTACCCAAGCCATCGCGCGCTACCAAGAAGCGTTGCAGCGACACTGGACTGACTGACAAGGACGAGGGAAGAATATCTACGAGTAGGATTTACTGGCAGCCTACGTCGCGATGTAAACTGCGCGGCAGGTATAAAATGTCGCCTATGGGAGCCTCCAATTTGGCCATAATGGGCACGCATATCTTCCTCTTCCTACCCCCTTCACAACCTCCTCCTCCTCCATCTTCACCTGACCTCATGTGGATCCGTCCTGCCCGTTCTTGACCGAGGTTACGACCACAGGGCTATTTCAATTGGTGTCAGTCGTCAATTTTATAGCTATTCTCTATTAAGGTTTCCTGCTTGCTTCAATTTTCTATCCTGATTCTGACCTGTAGGTGTGGATATTCCAGGCAATTCTAGCCATGGAAGACCACATCCTGTTCAAGCTGGAGTCGAACTCATTCCACCCGTCTCCCCCCTCCTCAGTTTGTTCCTTACGCGGGTCTACCTCCAGCAGCTTGACACCCCCGAGAATAGTAGACGGCCTTACCCACAGCTGTACGTCTTCGGCGAATTCGTCCCCGGGCACAGGCGCGTCCTCGACATATCGCTCGCGAAGCGATACCAGCCACGGGTAGACGGCATCGATATATTCGCCAATGGTGATGAATTTGCCATTGGCGGCCTTAATTTCGCACTTTGGCTCATCATAGGGTCTCCCGCCCGCTTCCTCGTCGTAATCTGAGTGATCATCTGGGCACTCGTCGTATAGGATATAATTATATAGGGCAGGCACGGTGACGGTAAGCTCTTGGCGCGGTGTGACGGAGATGGAGCTCGCGTGGATTGGATGTAGCTCTCCAGACTCTGACTTGTACGGCACTTTAGGAGAGTTCATATCGAAGGGATCCTCGACCATTTTTACGGCGCTTTCCAGAGGAACGTCCTTGACGATCCATCGCAGCCGGTGTGCGTCGACTGAGGGCCGCAATAGGGGAGCAGCGAGCTTCCCCGACATTATGCTGACGAGCGTGCTTGCGTGTGTGGATGAGCGTGCTTGCATGTGGAGGGCGGCTACTGCTATGCTTTTATACCGATACTACGCTAAGACCTGTTAGCTGGGAGCGCAGCGTGTTGGTTAGTTGCTTGGTGGGGTCACCAACTTATCTTGCTTTGCCCTTAAGCTAACAAAACAAGACTGCCAACTCGCAGCAGCACACAGTAATACTTTGCTCACCTCACTTTCACCTCACTCGTAGCCTTTACGGAGCTGTGGGGCGCAATAAACAAGTTTGTAGATTCCGCTAGTAACCATTTTATACACCCATTGTTCTTATTGAGGGGCTCCTCCTTCTATGACATGGGTCTGCCTAAGCCTTTTTCATCTAGTCTAGATTCTGTGCTTGCTATTCACCCAATCCATTAATACTCCACTCGCATCTCCTGCATCTTCTCCTCAATAAGATCCACAAACGTCTCCGCAACGTTGCTATCCTGATCACCTGCCTTGGCCTCAAAGATGCAGTCCAGAATCGTCTTGACGCCCAGTCCAACAGTCTCCAAGCCAGTGCGATCCTGAAGCATGTTGATAATCTGGTTGACGTCGCCCGAGTTGAACATCTTGGACTCGTGCAGCACGTTGGACAGCTCTCGCAGGTTAGAAACGGCAGGCACCGCAACCTTCTTGGCAAAGTCCATGTCAATCTCAAGCATCTTGAGTGTCGATGCCTTGGACGTGGTGACAAAGACAAGCAGGCGGTGGCCCTGTTATATATAGTTAGCTTTACGCTCCCCTATTTTCCTAAATTTAGTACAGTGACATACCTTGGGTGGCTTCGACACAATAAGCGTCGTCAGAGCCTCCAGCATAGTGTTTGAAAACCGTGATCCAATAGGGTTCCAGCCAATCAGACGCTCAAAATCGTCCAGAATCAGAATACTGGCAGGCGACTTGTACGCATCAGCAAACGCCTTGTGAACGTAGTCCTTCTTGGCAAAGTCGTCTCGGTAGCCGACGAGATCGGCGGGGGTGACCATCTTGACAAACGGGAATCCGGATTCCATGGCAATATGCGCTGCAAGGGCCGTCTTTCCGGATGATTTGGGGCCATGGAACAGCACAGATGTGCTGAACTTGTTGGGGTTGTCCCTGATCATGGTGACAACACGCATCATCTCTTGCACGGTGGCGTTGATATGGGGGGCATACGGAATAACGCCCAGGCGTACAGCTTCCTCCAACTCTGCCTCTGAGACACCATAGGCAGGGCGCACCTCTGTAAGCGCGTTGAGGAAATCGCCACGGTTGACTTTCATATTCGCAACATCCTGCTTGACGGCAGCGAGCTGCCCGACTTCGGTGTGCCGCGAGAATGCAAATGAGGCTGCCGCCTTGACCACACCATTGATCTCGGCGCCTGAATAGTTATTTGTCATTCCAGCCAGCTCCTCTAAGTTGACATCCGAGGCAAGAAGACCGTTGGCCTTCATTTTGGCCGTGTGAATGTTGAAGATTTCAAGACGACCCTCTTCACCGGGCAGAGAAATCTCCAGGTGCACCTCAAGACGACCCGGGCGCAGCAATGCATCATCAATCATGTCCTTTCGGTTCGTCATTCCGATCAGGAGGATATTGTTCAGCTGGTCAACACCGTCAAGCTTGGACAGGAGCTGATTGACAACACTGTCACCAACACCGGTACCACCACCAGCTCCCGAGCCACGCTGCTTACAAACAGCGTCAAGCTCATCAAAGATGATAATGTGCAGACTTGACTCGTCTCCCTTTTCCTTATATTCCTTCTCTGCTTCGGCGAAGAGCTTGCGCACATTCTCCTCGGACTGACCAACATATTTGTTGAGAACCTCAGGGCCATTGATAACCTTGGGAGGGCGAGCATTCAACATCTTACCAATTTGTCTGGCAATGAGCGTCTTTCCGGTACCGGGAGGGCCGTACAACAGCATACCCTTCACGTGCGGAATGCCCATCTTTGCAACTAAGCCAGGAGGGAACACGCGCGACGCAAAAGCTCGGCGGAAAATGGTGGAGAACTCATCACCCAGGCCACCAATTCCCATGTCCTCAAACTTGAAATCGGGAGCCAGAATCGCATTCGAGTTGGGCTTAGACATGGACGGCTTGAGGTTGAACTCGCCCTTACCGTCGCGGTGGAAAAGTACTCGTGTCTGGTTGGTCAGGATGCCTCTGGCCTCGGCCTCGCGATAAACCTGCTTGGATGAATCGTCGCCGCCCATGGCCAGGTCGACGAGGCCCACAGTCTTGACAACTGCCTTGAGCGGGATGTTGCGAACGTCCATCATCACTGGTTGACCAGGTGCCAGCACTTGGTTCTGGAAGGAGTCGATAAACATCTTTGCCAGTTCATCTTCGTCGTAGGGAACTTCGGTCTTCTTGTTCGGGGACGCGAATCCAATCTCCAAGTCCACGGAGCCTAGGTAGGCCTTGCCGCCAGCCTGGAATGGATCGTAGATTTGCCCGGTAAATTCGGCCGTCATGGTAATGCCACTCCAGCTTCGCTGAGGGTCGGAGAGACTTATGCATCCTCGTGGGTATCCGGGAACGGGCTTCGCGGTGACAACGTACTCTCCAACCGGGTTGCCGCCTCGGACGAGAAGGTAGTGGTCGGATCCATCGCGGTTCGGGGGGAAGTCTTCGGGTGCAACGGCGCACCTAATAGCCGTTAGCTCTGCGTCGTTTACAAGGCACTTCCTTGGCAGGGCTACTCACATGTTGCCGTAGATAAGTCTTAATTGGAGAGATTTGTCGCTGACTCTCTCAACTCGGAGGGGCACGGGACGGCCAATACCGCCGCTAGATCCTTGGCTCTTCTCGCTGTATCGTGGTTGGTTCGGCGGAGGCTGTCCACGAGGATCACCGTATCCCTGAGGAGCGCCGTACCCTTGGGGGCTTCCATAGCCTTGGCCCTGAGGCGGCGGTCGCGGGTTGTTACCACCCATGCCGCCAAAGAGCGAACGGCTGGCACCTCCTGGAGGAGGTCGAGACATTATGACGTATGTAGAGCAAGTGGATTGATTGAGGGGTGCGTGAGGAGATGAAAATGCGTGTGGGTAGAAAGTATAGCGGATTGATAGTGTTGGAGAAAGAAAAGAACCGCCAGCAGGAAAGGGTGTACGTGTCGAAGCAAGGACGTCCCTTGAAGCCGATTACGTTGCTGGAGATCTGTTGCCTGCGGGAGCTATGACAGTCGAGCGCCCCACTGTTTCAGCAGCGCCACGGCCGTCATGCCAACTTTGCCCCACGTTGCGACGCGAGTCGGGTTACCCTGTACTTTACTTGACAATTTGTACATACGACGGATGATGAGCTCGAGGGACAATCTTTGCGTATTATGAATTTCTTTGAAGAGCGAAGGATTATTTAAATTGAGTTAAGGTTGCAATGTTCCCGGAATAGCAATATCGTGGCCAAAACTGACAGACGGAGCTCCCCTTACATACATCAGTGACACGATCAGGATCGACAAGGCTGTAAGCAAATGAGGCTGCGTGTTCTTGCTGACCGTATTTACGCGGGGCAATACGTGGTGACTTTGGGACAATATGCCAAAGGCTCTGCTGGTCTGCATCGCAGCGCATACAAATCCTGGCAGCTTGGCTCTTTTACAATCCGCACCAGGGCAGGGAACAGAGACAACATGCGCAAGTTCCACAACAAGTCGAGGCTCGGCTGCAAGCCGTGCAAACTGAGGCGTATCAAATGCGACGAGGAACATCCTTCGTGCCGCAAATGCAGACATGCGGGCCTCGAATGCTCGTTCCTGGCTGCAGCACCAAGCATGCCACGGCCTTCGGTACCGTTGGCTGCGGCTGCGCCTTCACCGGCAGTAAAAGACAGCGCCCAACGACAAGGCAGGGTACTAAAGCCAAAGGGCGACAAAAAGAACAACACTACAACCTTTGAGCCTCTTCCGCTTAATACGGCCCTTTTCACCCCTCCTTCCAGGTCGCTCTCGCCATCAGATGATGAGCAGTTCGGCACCGTGCACCTTCGCCTGTTGAGACATTTCGAGCACGACTTTAATCTTGCCGAGGGTCACCTACACAACGGATTAGAGAACTTGCTGGATCTGTTTATTGACCACGCGTGGACGGCACCGTATCTTATGCAGGAGATCTTGGCGTACGCGGCCGCGCATAGAAGCACCCAGGACCCGGCTTACCGCGACATGTACCTGTCCGAGGCGAAATACCTGCAGACTCGAGCTCTCACATTGTACAACAACGCAGGACTGATGCTACTTGAAGAAACCTGCTTGCCCATGTTTCTGTTTGCGTCTCTGATGGGCCATCACATCATCTTCGAGGCTGCTCTAGGTGTCCAAGATGATCTCTTCTCCGGCGTCGAGTCCCTGGTGCATTCTATCTCAATTCACCGTGGCCTCACTGCTATCGGGCAAGCGGCATGGCCGCAGTTTTCAGAGGATACTCAGCAGATATTCGTTCGCACTTGCCAGAGAGACTTTAACCCTCTGGTGCCGGCGGAGGACTCGCGGGGTGAGTTTGAAGCTCTTCTGAGACGCCTTGAGGAGAGCCCTATGGATCCAAAAGCCAGATTGATATACCGAAACACGGTGGATCTTCTTCAAGACCGGCTCAACGCGGTCTCGTTTGGTAATATGCACTCTCTGTTGGCTGCGGTCCAAGACTGGCTCGCGGCAGTACCAGAGGGGTATATCGAGCTTCTGAAGCAATTGCAACCAGAAGCCCTGGTTATCCTGGCGCATTTCTCCGTGCTCCTCTTCTTTGTGTCGGAGAATTGGTTTGTTGGTGATATTGGTGTGCGGCTGGTGTGCCTCATCGAAAAGCATCTAGGGCTCAGCTGGCAAAAGTGGCTCGACTGGCCGACTCGAACAATCCAGCAATCCCTGGCAATTACTAGAGAGCCATCTAGTGCTCTTTCGCAGCCTTGAGACCGTATATAGGTTTATACTTAGCTTTGGATTACTGCGAATAATACACACCCACATACGAGAAGTAGTCTGTGCCCTACCTGTTGAAGAAGCAGAACACAATTTCCAAAGGCTCGTCTTTCTAGAAGAAGAAAAAAGTCATGTTGAAGCTGAATAGGATTATCCAAGTGCAAGAGCAAGTTAAATAAAGGGGAGATGTAAAGTTATGCTGCTTTTATACGTAAATGAGAGAACAGTAAATGTGTGTAAGGCGACACCTCAAGGCTGTCCAATGGGAGCGATGGGAATACGGTAAACGAGCCCTCAGCCTCGCGTTGCGGATCAGGATGTTGCGTTCGTAAGTATCACAAGATTAATTCTGTCCCAAAGTCGCCGTTTTGAGTGTGTATTTCATAGCTTGAGATAATCCAATATTCTGGTCGTGCTGAGCCGGTCTCTCTCTGCATGCCTGAGTACGGCTCTAGAGTTTTTTGGTGGGTCTTTCTGCACGTCACCCATCCCAAGTCATGAACCTCGCATCAACATTACGAGTACACAGCGCGCTCAAAGTATCTAATGCCGGCCCATAAGTGATGCACGGCCTTTGTGAGGATCAAAATCCTTAATTGCCATCCCTGAGTGAAGTGCGGTTCACGTTCGAAAGCCGTTGTTGCCATATCCACATCTACCAAGATGCCACTGTAGGTTGCCACCCGAATGTTCCCCTTGATGCAGCGCTGACACAACGCAGGCATCTGCTGGGCAAGAAGTCATGGAATGTCTACAATGCAGACAACATTGCCCGCGTGCGCCGCGATGAGGCGCAGGCAAAGGCCGCCGAGGAGGCTGAGGAGCAGCGCATGCAAGAGGTTGACGCGGCGAGGCGCATGGCCATTCTACGAGGCGAGGAGCCCCCGCCTCTTGAAGATGAAAAGGACGAAACTCCAACCATTGAAGCTCCAGCTGTAGGGTCTTCTGAAAGATTATCAAAGCCATGGAAGAAGCCGCGAAAACGTGCCGGCGAAGACGACACAGACTTTGAGCTGCGCGTCGCGTCGGAGAGGACCAACGCTGTCGCACCCCCGCTGGAAACATCGCGGAAGCCATCCAGCTCGGCTCCAATTGTAGATCGCGCAGGTCACATAGATTTATTCGGCGACGAGAAGAGCAGAGCGCACGCCGAGAAGAATGAAGAGGCTGAAAAGGAGAAAGCCAAGAAAAGACGCGAGTACGAGGATCAATACACCATGCGCTTCTCCAACGCGGCTGGCAAGTCGGCGCCGGAGAAGCCGTGGTATTCATCGGGCTCGGCGGACCAGCAGGCTGCGACTTCGATGGTGCCAAAGGATGTTTGGGGAAACGAGGACCCGCGGCGCAAGGAACGCGAGGCGCAGAGGACTACGGCGAGTGATCCGCTGGCGATGATGAACAAGGGCGCGGCCAAGGTGCGGGAGATTAAGAATGAGAGGAAAAAGTTTCAGGAGGAGAGGAGCGAGGAGATGAGGCAGATGCGGAGGGATGAGCGGAGGCGGGAAAGGAGAGATGCCGAGGGGAGTCATCGGTCGCGAAGAAGGTCGCGGTCACGGTCGCGGTCGCCGGGTCATGGAAGCAGAAGACGGCGATCGAGAGAGAGTCATAGGCACAGGTCAAGAGAGCGACGAGAGGATAATGATGGACATCACAGGGAGAGAAGCCGCGACAAGCGCGATACGGGCAGAGATCGCGATAGGAACAGAGACCGTGATAGGGACGAAGCCCGTGATGGGCGGCATCGACGCCGCTAGTGATACCCAGTATACAACAGCATTGTAATGAAGCAAATATTATGAATTTCTATCCAGTAGTATCAAAGTAGGGGTATCACTTCTGGGTTGCCCAAGGCAGCTTAATCTCGACAGGCTTCATATCCGCCGCCACCATGTCGATGAGCGGCTGCGCGCCAATCTCGCGCAGCGCCCCGTCAATCCTCTTGTATGCATCCTCGGAGAGGCCCTCCTTGCGATCCGAGTAAATGTCCAGGCCCTCCTTGGTGAAGAGGGTGTTGGCAAACCAGGTGACGGCCCAGCGCTCAACGGAGCCGTCCGGCAGCGTCGTCTCGCCCCAGCCCAGCAGCTCCCAGTGGCTGGTGACGAAGAAGAGCATGCCCTTGCCGCGCCAGTCCCAGCCGCCGTCCGGGCTGAGGGTGTCGACGCCCTCGACGCTCTTGGTGACGCCCGTCTTGCCGGTGGGCTCGTACTCGACCAGGTCGTCAATGCGCGGCGTGCCGTCCTCCTTGGGCGACAGCGGCGTATACGAGATGCGTACGTTGCGCGCCGTGCGCCACATGGACAGCGTCGAGTGCGTTACCGTCCAGGTCCCCTTGAGCCAGTCAATGGGCGGCGGCGCGGCGCGCTCGGCGGCCGATGACCCTGCCGATGATGTGTATTTGGTCGGCAGGTTGAGCTTTATGGGGGTCGCATCGCCGGCCATTTTGTTTTAAGCGCCTGTCGAGTATCCCGGTCGGTCGTTGGGCGGTGATTGTTCAATTTGAAGGAGCAGAGACGCAAAAATGTAGAGACGTCGTTTGTTTGGGTTTCATCTGTAGATTGTTATGGAGCGGTGCTCGGGAGCTTGCCGTCCCGAGCTCCATGACGTGACTGGCACTACTTGGTCGGCGACTACACTGAGAGCTTTCTTCAGTCATTGAGTAGCTACATATTTGGCAGTAAGCAATAAAGGATGAAAATACTATCCTGACAAATATCAATGTCAGTCCGCTAAAGCGAAAGAAGTTTTTACGGCATACACATCGATCCAAATGCCCTTGAGGTGGTCAGCTGTCTTGAACCGGGACTGCCCCGCATCCCTGTCCTGTACGACCGCCAGTTACAAGTACATAGTACTTGTTCTTTCCGTTTTGGGATTTAGCCGCGGTCCTCGCCATCGGGCCCAGGATGTCATGTAGCGTCGTCCAGGAACCTGTCGAAAAGATGTTATCTGCCGGCGAGATGCTACTGTACCCTGTCTCTAGTATTTGCATGATTCAAGATAGACCAGAACACATTTTTTGCAGAGTGCTTTACTGCAAGGTGCAGTGAACGAGAGAGAAAGTGGCGAAAGGAGCGCCTGTCAAAGGACACGCGGCACTGCACACCACCGCTGTATTTCGATGAAGGCTAATACATCGCATCGCACTGATCCCTGTCAATATTCTGTAAGCGGTCAACCACAAAGGCATGGTACTCTCCTGCTCGTCTGCCGCCAAGTCAAGTCTAGAGTTTAGCATCGGTGGAGGCCATCTAATCAACGCTATTGGCCATGGCTGCGAACTCGAGCTGTTTTAGCCCAATCTAAGCACATGTTGCGAGTCTCGACAACTCAGCTCCAATCCTACATAGTAAGATCATGACCACATCGACACGCAATGCAAACGTATAGCACCGTCCGGCCACCGTACCCTTATCTGGCATGGTTGCAGCCTTATGCTGTCACCATCATACGAGTGTCCTTAGCCTGTCATGGTTCGGGTCACCCCGCGGCGATGACTCTTTTGCGTACGTACCCCGTACGCAACCAAATGGCCCCGCTAAACGCTAACAGGAAGCTGCGTCAAAGAAAAACTTCCCAGAAGGCTGAGGCGGCGTCATCCACGGCTACCACACCCGACTCCAGTTGCAGTGAGCCGGGGGGGCTAGGGCTGGTAGTGTGGCCCGGGGTGGATAGGCCGTTGGCTGCCAGCGGGCGGCGGATGCAGCCATTTGCAGCCCGTCTAATCAAAATCGGGCTGTAACAAGAACCCGAGGTGCCTTGGCCGCAGGCCCGGAGTTGCGCGTCCTGGTCCTGGCGGTGACTTGGAACATAACGTTTTGTTGTTAAAGAAAACGCCATGGACGCATTTTCGCCTTTTGTTGCTTCTTTGTATCTGCCGTCATTCACTCGACTTATTCGTGCGCCAAGCTGCGTCGTAGATCGCAACCATGGCCACCGCGGACAATAGCTTCGGGCCACACCGAACCGGCCTGTTCGACTTTACTCTGACCTTTGAGCAGAGCATCCTATCTCTTCTCCCCTCAGGACTCTTCCTATTTGCGCTGCCATGGCGTATCCGAGCTCTTTGGAAGTTACAAAAATGTGTAGCCTCGCGCGAGCTGAAGCTGGCAAAAACGGTTAGTCAGTGTAAAATGCGGCCAGCCAGTCTATATTCTGACCTCTTGTCTTAGATTGCCAGCGTCTGTTTCACAATCCTGCAAATCGTCAGCCTTGCGCTTTGGAGTTTGCCCTCAACAGATAAAGCAAATACTTCGATTGCAAGTGCGACACTAAGCGTTCTCTGCGGCTTTGCTATTGTTACTTTGTCGCACTTTGAGCATACGCGGTCCATCCAGCCATCATTACTTCTCAACATATATCTGCTTGTCAGCAGCATTCTCGATGTTGCCCAAGTCAGATCAGTTTTCCTGCGCCCTGGAATGCATGCCCTGTCCGGTGTGCTAACGGCGGCCCTTGTCGTGAAAGTCTTCCTGCTGGGGCTCGAGGAGCTCCCCAAACGCCCACTCGAATCCGAGAAGCTGGTGCCCAAGGAAAACAGTGCTGGTGTTGTCAGCCGCAGTATTTTTTTGGTGGCTAAATCACTTTCTGAAAACTGGCTACAGAATCATGCTCGGCATTGAAGATATTGGCATTATTGACTCCAAGTTTGACTCTGACCAACTACGGATGCAGTTGGAGAGTGTCTGGAATAAAGGTACTAGTTGCATCCCACATTTTCATACAGAAAAAGCACTAAAACGTTACTCAGATAAAAAAGTTGGCAAGTTCTGCCTTATGAAGTGCACCTTCAAGGCGTTCATAGGCCAGTTTGCCGCCGGCATTCCACCGCGTCTCCTCTACAGCGCCTTTACCTTTGCGCAGCCATTCCTCATCAACACAGTGGTTAATTACGTCGGCCAGCCAGTAGAAGATCAAAATGATGATTTCGCAAAGGCCTTGATCGGAGCTACCGCTCTGCTTTATGTGAGCCTCGCTGTCGCCAACGCCTGGTACAAGCACGCGACATACCAGCTGTTGACCATGTACCGTGGTGCCCTCGTCTCGTTGGTGTTTCAAAAGACCATGGACCTGGATCCTTCAACTGTTCGCGAATCTGCACCCGTTACACTCATGAGCACTGATGTCGAAGGCATTGCTCTTGGTGGAACTTCTATCCACGACATCTGGGCTAGCTTTCTCGAACTGCCCGTTGCTCTCTACTTGCTCTACACTCATGTTGGCATTCCCAGCTTATTTATTCTAGCGCCTGCTACAGGTAAGTAACCTTTGTGCTTAGCCGTGGCCACGTGGTTGCAGCGAACTGACTTGCGTAGTGACCACGATTTCTGGAGCCATGATCTCTCCACACATGGGCCCGGCCAGGATCACATGGAACAAAGCAATCCAAGAGCGCGTGGGCGAGACATCCAGCATGCTCAGCCAGATAAAAGGCGTCAAGATGATGGGATTGACCGACTTTTTCTACAATCGCCTTCTCAATTCTCGAAGCGCCGAGCTAAAGCTGTCGACAAAGTATCGTTGGCTGTTGGTGCAGATCAATGGTTTTGGTAAGCTACGGAAAGCCTGTTGAACTGGAATATGTACTAATAATTGGACCAGCTGCTGCATCCCAAGCCATCACTCCCGTGGTTGTCATTCTTGCTGCTATATTCTGGACAAAGTCTGATGGTGGCCTGAGTGTGGCTGGAGCATTTACCTCTCTCTCCATTATTACCATTGCGTCCACGCCCATCCTCCACATTCTCGTATCCATCATGCAACTCTTTGGAGTCATTGGATGTTTCTCTCGTCTGCAGGTCTTCCTCAGCTCATCCCCTAGGGTTGACCCGCGCCAATCTGCTGCTTCTCGCGCTTCTGCGTCGTCCATTGACTCTTCCGCTCGACTAGCCCACCACCCCGCGTCCCCAGGAAAGACACAAGCCGATGGACACGAGCTTGCGACTATTGCAAACCCGGTTAACCTCCCTGAAGGCATTTTGCTAAGGTTCACGGAGGCGACATTCTCCGTTGGAGACGCCAAAAAGGTTTTGCAAGACATCAGCTTGGAAATTGAAGAGGGAAGTCTGTCAATGGTAGTAGGACGTGTTGGCTGTGGCAAGTCATCGCTGCTCAAGGCCATGGTTGGTGAGCTGCCGTTACAGTCCGGCACGCTCGAGACGGCGATGCGCAACGTTGCGTTTTGCGACCAGACACCGTGGGTGATCAATGTCAGCATCAAGGACAATATCGTTGGCCAGTCCAAGTATGATGAAGAGTGGCTTGATATTGTCATGCGCGCGTGTCAGCTGGAGGACGATGTTGCTGCATTCCCCATGGGAGTGTTGACCATTGTTGGGTCTGGCGGCGTTGCTCTGAGTGGAGGACAAAAGCAACGAGTGGTGAGTTCCGTCCCGTGTCACAAGATTTCGGTGATTACATTCTGACATGGTACATTAAAACAGGCTGTCGCTAGAGCGGTATACTCACAGAAGAAGTTTGTCATTCTTGATGACATATTCAGCGGCCTTGACAATAAGACGGCTCGCGCAGTCTTCCACAATCTCCTTGGTAGGGGTGGTCTCCTCCGCACCGAAGGTCAAACTGTGGTACTGGCAACCAATAATGGTAGGTTTTGAAACACCTCCTAGCCGATGTGATACTAATCGTACTGCTAGTCAATTTTCTTGAAGCTGCCGACACCGTTACCATGTTGGAAGACGGCGTCATCGTCCGCAACCAAGTGAAATATTCCTCATATGAGCCTTCGGAATGGGGCGTGACGGATGAGTCCTCTGACTCTGCTGATTCTTCCTCCGAGGACAGCGGAAGCGAGAATGGCGACAAGGTAAAGCGCCGCGAGGCCGACCGCGCCGAATCAGCGCGCAAGGCAGAAGCCGAGCTTAGTCGCCAGACTGGCGACATTGACTGCTATAAAATTTACCTGCGCTCCATGGGAGTCACCATTGTGTCGGTCACTCTCGTTCTCGTGGTGATTGCTGTCGTTTCAGAAAAGCTGCCGAGTATGCTGACCGCTTGTGTCTATGTGGGCGTGGCTAATTGTTGTTACAGATATCTGGTTGAAGATATGGACCGAAAGGGGAACCAATACAGAACGGCTCAAGTATATGGGTGTCTACGTCGGATTAACTCTTATCGCGGTTGCTGGAGGAATTCTTGATATTGCGTGAGTTCTTACCACCATATAATTTGACACATGAAAAGCCCGCTAATGCAAAGCAGCTTCTTTGCCATTATTGGTATCCCTCGGTCCGCAAAGAAGCTTCATCAGCTACTTCTATCTGCTGTCGTCAAGTACGTGGATTAGATCTCCTGACCTGCACAT
Source organism: Lecanicillium sp. MT-2017a (assembly GCA_003056585.1). Taxonomy (NCBI): domain Eukaryota; kingdom Fungi; phylum Ascomycota; class Sordariomycetes; order Hypocreales; family Cordycipitaceae; genus Lecanicillium; species Lecanicillium sp. MT-2017a. The sequence goes on from PXYN01000241.1 coordinate 632,740, forward strand.
AGGCTGTATGCTAATGGGATTATTAGAGCGCCCTTCCACTTTTTCACATCCACAGACAATGGCATGACTCTCAACAGATTCAGCCAGGACATGAGTCTAATCGACCAAGCGCTCCCCTTTGCATTCATTGCAACAGTCGCTAGTACGTTCATTGCTGCATTGCTTACCTAGCGCCTCTTCTAACATTGTACTTAGCTGTCGTGCTTGCCATGACCGAAACAGCAATCATTGCGTCTGGTTCATCCTACATCGGCGCCATCCTACCTGTCGGATTTGTTGCCGTGTACTTTATCCAGCGATACTACCTCCGCACATCACGCCAGGTGCGATTTCTCGACTTAGAAATGAAGTCGCCTCTCTACACGCAATTCACCGAAACTCTCGCCGGGCTGTCTACGATCCGAGCCTTTGGATGGACCGACGCAGCAAAGGACGAAAACAGTCGCCGTCTCAACACGTCGCAGCGACCGTACTACACCATGTTCTGCATCCAGCGTTGGCTTCAGGTTGTTTTGGATCTCTTCGCGGCAGGCATGGCACTGGTACTTGTCTCATTTGCACTCATGTTCCCTTGGTCTACGTCAAAGGGCGCCATTGGTCTTGCCATGGTAAACGTCATTAGCTTCAACTTTACTCTTTCTGCTGTCATTACCCAGTGGACGCAGCTCGAGACATCACTGGGCGCCATTGCCAGGTTGAAGTGGTTCATGGCCAATACGCCGAATGAGAATAGACCTGAGGAAATCCAGGAGCCTCCTTCGGATTGGCCGGCCCAGGGACTCATTGAGTTGGAGAATGTTAGCGCCGCATACAAGTACGTCACCCCCAATAAGACTCTCCACGAATGGTTTCACTAACTATTAATGCAGAGATGAATCGGCACCCGTTCTCAACAACGTAACTCTCACCTTCAAACCTGGTCAGAAGATTGGCGTTTGCGGCCGATCAGGAAGGTTAGTTACACTTAGTTACACCTATCAGCCCAACTATATATCATCGGCTAACATCTGTTATGTAAATAGCGGCAAGTCGTCCCTGATTGCCACCCTCTCCCGCCTCCTCGAACTCCGTCCAGGAGGCGACATCAAGGTCGACGGCCTCAGCCTGACGACAATGCCACGCCAAACTATCCGCACGCGCCTAACCGCCTTCCCGCAAGACGCCCTCCACCTGGCTGGCACAGTCCGCTACAACCTGGATCCAGAGCAGCGCATTCAAGCAGATGAAGTACTCATCGACGCTCTGACCAAGACCGCCATCTGGCCTTTTATTGAGACCCGCGGCGGCCTGGATGCGAAGCTGGAGGATCTGAGCCTCTCTGCTGGGCAGCTACAGCTCTTCTGCCTTGCCCGCGTCGTTCTGGTACGTGGAAGCGTGATACTTCTTGACGAAGCGACGAGCAGCGTGGACAGACGCACCGACGACGAGGTGCGAGCCGAGATTGCTACGACCCTGGAACGCAGGACCGTGGTGGAGGTTGCTCACAGACTCGATATCGTCAGACACTACGATGTTATTGTTGTCATGGCTGAGGGTGAGGTTGTTGAGGTTGGTGCCCCGGATGATTTGCTGGCCAGGCCGGGATCCGAGTTTGGCGCATTGTGGGCCAGTAGAGGCCTGTAGAATATAGAAAATTCCGCTTAAAATGTCTGATGTTTGGGAATAGACTAGAATAATACAGAATTGTAATTGTTTACGACTGAGATTACTGTGGAGTGTATTGGCTGTGTCTGTCAACTTTCTCGCATGTTCCAGCGATGGAAGGGGAGTCCGACGGCCAATCATAGCTTCTACGGTGTGAAAATTCCAGAAAATTTGCCAAGAGCCAATAATAAAATCGTCGGCATGAGATTTCCTGCATTGTCATCGCTGATAACTTGCGCTGTGTCACTCTGTTCTCCAGTGCAGATGCCGTCTACATGTAAGTCAGCCGGCAGAAGGAATGGCGGCGTTACCAGGGTCCTGCCAGTTTTCAACCGAATTTTCCCGCGCGTCGTAATTACATAGTAGTGAGATCCATATTGCGGAGTAGATGGCATTTGCAAACTGATACCCGAGGACCAGGGTTCGGATGCGGGACAGGGTCGTCTGCGTGAGAATATCTAAGACCTTGTTTCGCCAGGGTGCGGCATGCCATAAGTCACGGTTGGGATGCATACCGGTGCGGCATATAAGTGAACAGGGTGCAAAAGTATAAATATTCCTCGAATACTCTTTAATTTCTGTTGCAACAATTCAATAGTAAATTCATTTCTAACTTGCTTCATCATTTGTCACTCTACTTAGAACCGGCCCGTCGCAACACATCCTCACAATGAAGACCTCAGTTATCGTCGCCACCCTCTCCATGGCTGCCAGCATCGCTGCTGCCCCTGCAAGCCAGGTAAGACTCCAACTAAATGCATACCTCTACTCTTTTCACAGGGTTTACTAAATACGGAATTCTCTCATAGCTCCAAGGAAGGGAAGAGCAGGTCAGCACAGGCCTCTTCGGCGGCGGCTCCAACCTCATCAGCGGCATCTTTGACAGCAGCGCGTGCCTCGTCAGCAGCATCATTGGCGGCGGCAACCCCAACTGCAAGGGCAAGGGCACTGACAAGGTCACCGTCCCAGCGGAAAAGAAGGGCGGTGACAACGGTGACTCCAGCTCTGGACAGTACACCTACACCTTCAACACTGGTTCCGACGGCACCCTCACCATTGAAATCACGCTCAATTCGGGCGGAAGCTGCAAGACGAATGTCAAGGCGGATGGCAAGAAAGTTCCTGAGGTGATCAAGGAGGAGGCGAAGAAGTGCATTGCTCAGAAGGGCAAATAGTTCGTCTGCATATAGACTCCGACCTTCACCAGGGTGCATACAAAATTTCCCATTCCTGGGGGCTTTCACGTTTGAAGAAATAAAGTGAGCAGACTTTTCAACAATTGCCAGTGTTCTCGTAGGTTTGTATGTTTCAACGCGTAGATCGTCTGCGGGTACAGCTCGCTTAGACTGTGATTTAGCACTTACATGCGTCAAGTAGCGTCCACACGGATTTCGGGCAATTCAGCTAAGGCGCAACACCGTGTTTTCCCTTTCCTCATTAAAATAGGAGAAGCTAAAAAGCCGTTAGCTGCCACCATACAAAATTAAACATTGTCTCGGTACATATTGGCCAAGGGCCAGGAACCCTAGCAAAAGGGCTCGCCTTACCCGCTCAGGAATGCGGCGCCGCAGGAAAGGGTCCTGATCAGCGCGCCAATACCCCTGGACCCGTGCACTTGGCTCGGAGGCCGTCGAAGAACATATCGATTGTTGGTGACTTGTAAATAAAGTATGTGATATGGCGCGGAAATATCCAGAGCGACCCGGAACTCTAGATGCAAGGCTTCAGCACACTGTGCCTCGCCGGTCTGGGCTCGCCAACATCATCGTGCGAGTACATTCCGATCGGATGCCGCATATTACATACGAAACATAGCCGTGTTCTTACTTCTTCTTAAGTACATACTCTGAAACAGGTTATATATGGGTTTGTGGATAACTAGAGTAACTTGTGCTATGTGCCGATGCCAATTTAGATAACAAGGTCCGAGAACAAATCTACAGATTCTACGTAAGAAGCATCGTTTACTTCTACAAACATGCCTATCTTCTGAAAACCAGCCACTTATACAGCGCCAGTGCCATTTCCCTGTAACCACGGCGTAGAAGCAGCCCAAAAGATAATCCCAACCTTCAACTCATTCACCGCATAGTCCACAAACTCCTCCTTTGTAAATTTCCTGCCCGTCCCCGGATTCACCTCCTCCAAGTCCGGTTCCTGCACGGCAATAACCGTCACCGGTACTTTGCCACAATACTTCGGAATAAACTTATACGAGTTCTTCACCTGCGCCTTCTTCCCCGGTATCAAATCCGGCCCACCAACACCCACACCGTGCGCGGCGTAATAGTCAAACGACTCCGTAAACCGACCATTGTCATCCGCCCAACCATCTGGCCAAAAATTCACATACTGCACCACGTACGACTCATTAAACACCGCCGCCGCATACCCTGCGTTCTCCAGCTCACCCCGGAAATACCCCTCGTGCGAGTAACCATTCGCCTTCTCATCCACCGCAATAGACGTCTCCGGCAGGTTTAACCCGGTAACCAACCGGTCAAACTCGGCCGCCAGCGCGCGCAAAAGCGCGTGATACCGCGTCCGCACGGCCGGGTTCCACTGCTGCGCCATCCACCCGCTGACTTGAAAGTCGGCGTCGCACGTCTCGCCGTCGCACGTCGGCGCGCTGCCATTGTTGTATGCTTCCGTGTGCATGTACCCCGGCACCGGGTCGCGGCGCGGGTTGAACGTGCGGTCTTGCAGCTGGATCCAGAGCTTCTTGCCGAGGCGGCCGACGACTTGGTCGTAGTCGGCGTGGATGGCGGAAAAGTCGTAGGCATCTTGCGCGGGCTCGAGGGCGGACCAGCTGTAGAGGGCTTGGACGCCGGCAATGTCCGGGCGGGAGAGGATGGAGAGGGCGGTGGCGTCGACGGTGCTGCTGTAGAGCCAGTGTTGGATTGTGGATTTGGTGGTGTTGCATGATGCTCGGGCTGTTGAGCCTTGTGCAGCAGCTGCTGCTAACAGGAGGAGGAGACGCATCTTGGAAAACAGGGGAATGCAATGGAGGAGTGGACGGGTTGAGGACAGGTGACTTGCTTCTGGTGAGGACTAGCGAGCGTCAACCTCAACTTTAAAGGAGAGATAAAGAGCATACGTCATGCCTTGAGTAAAATTTCCGTCAAAGCACTCCATAGTTTCTTTCCCAATGTAGTAACATTATCTGACGAGCCACTTACACTCGTATTCTGCAGTGCTCCATCTCGGTACTTGTCAATACGAGGTGGATGGTGGGCCGTGGACCCGCCAACGGTCAACGGTCGTGGTGCAGAGTGAAAACTTGTTGAAGGTAAATTATATTATAGTAACTTTTGATAAGCCATGCACCTTTCGCCAAACAGTGAATCCAAAGAGGAAAAGCCAGCACAATATCCCGCGTCCGTTGCGTCGTAAACCCGATATCATACAGTATATCCTCTGCCAACTGTTATTGTTAATCCCACGAAATTATCATTAAATAAAGAGAACAATAAATCAAATCTAGCGTGCTAATATTAGGGAGATAAAGGTTTGTGTGTGCAGTTATCGGGCGTTGTCACAACCGTAGGTTACATCTGCAACCCAAGGTTATCTGCATTGCCCATCTGCTCCACAATGGAGAGAAACTCGTACGATGAGATTCCGATATTATCCAGAAACTCATGATTTAGAGGCTCTGTTGGGAAAGAAGGAGGAGATCTTCCGTCTCGAGAATTGGGAAGCTGGGGGTTGGGACCCGCATAGCTGGCATAGGGAGTACCAGGAAGCTGGTATGGCGGATGCAGCGGGTATGGAAGTTGAGGTTGGGCCTGCAGAGTGGGATGAGACTGGGCCTGGGCTTGCGACTGAGTCTGAGAGCCATTCTCATCCAGCTCCGGCGTGGCGAGAGTCAGTGTCTGGAAACCACTGTCCTCTGCACGTCTACTGAGTTCAGCAAAGAGGTTCTGGAGATGATCAAGCTCCTTTTTCCGCATGGCTGCGACTCTGTTGCCCTTGGAAATCATTTCGTCTAGAATGGCATGCGCTGCCTGGCTGTGAAGGGTGCTCTCGTCGGTGGCTGGGAAGAGCGTGTTGGCCATGGCTAGGTAGACTGCCGCGCCGTACGTGAATTCTAGATCAAATGGGAGGAAGAGTTCTGCCAAGTTCGAAAGTTAGCAATGGACACCACTCTGTGGAGCAAGTTGGAATGTACCAAGTAGACCGTCTTCAGTCGAAAGAATCTGGACTGTTTTGACGGCCGACTTTATGCCGGTGGAGATGAGGGGCTTGGTGAGACTGAGGAAGCTACGCCAGTCTTGATCACCTTGGCTTAGCTTATCCAAACGCTCCTTCAGAACAGAGAGAAGTACGGGACGCGTGGCAACAATTACACACTGGAAGGTGTTAGCGAAGGATGTCGGGCGTGGGTAAAGTAGAGCAGCCTTACCTGGTGATATAATAGCGTGATGTGGCGGGTTTCCCGAGACATTGCGTCCACTGAGCTACGAAAAGTGGACTGGATGATCTGCTCAATTTCTTGAGCATGCCCGACCATGGAAGCCAAGATGGATCGTGTAGCTTCGAGAAAGACACTGAGTTGCGTCTTGTCAGATCTGTAGATGGCTATTTGCACAGCGTTAATGACCTGCGAACGCAGTATATCAGTTTAATGCAACTTACTGGTTAGAATGTGGGAGAGCATCCTTGAAAGCCTGACTTGGAGACTGAGAGTTGACTCCTTCTCGAAATCGGCGCCTGCCGTATTGAACAAAGTCGTCATTTCGTTGTCGGGGGTAGACATGGGCACGCCGAGAGATGAGGAAAAGTGCCTGTCGATGATGTAGAGCTTCCACCACAAATTTCGACAACGATTGACCGTATCCGCGCCAAGCTCATCTTCAGGAAGCGAAGTATGCAAGCCTTCCATTTGAGCAATTCGAACAGCTTGGCCGACCTAGAGTAGAAGAAGGTTAGTGGCTTGACCGCGAGCAGAAAATGCCGTGCACATACATAGACGTGAGCCGACTCTCGGTGGTCGATGGCATACAAGTAGATGCCGGTCAATGCGAGGACCTCAATGGCGAGTAAGCTGTCCTTCCACATGGAGGTAATCTCCGGCATGACGGACATGGCGCGCACGAAATAGTGAGCACCAGGAGGTTCGCCGGAGCTCTGTGGTCTAGACAGAAACGCCTTTCCGAACGCGAGGACGAGCAGGAACTGGACAAACCAAAGGCGGTTTTCGGCAGCCATTTTGGCAGCATCGCCGGCATAAAACTCGCGAGCACTGCTGACAAATGCCCTTTCGTCAAAGAAGTGATAGTTTTGGCTAAAGTGAAACTGGACGGTGTTGAAGAGATACAAGGCGTGGTCGAGAGATGGAAGTCCAGAGATGTCCGGGATGCTATCCGGCGCCGGGTTGTTCCACTTCAGAGGGTAAATATCCTCGACGTAGTGCTTGGTAGTACTGTCAAGGGGCTCGATGTTGAGCTTGTCCGTCAAGAGGATCGTGAGACGGGTGGTGAAGGACCATGTCGAGGATGGCGCGAGCCAAACTAGTTTGATGTCAGGGCGCGGTATCATCTAATAAGGCGGTATGTTTACTTACTCCAGTTTCGCTTTTTCTTATAGGTGAATCTGAGCGTGGTGGACGGGGACATGAACGGACTGGTCCAGATGCTGTACGCCTCATCAACGTTCGTCATTGAGGCGTCATTAGACGACGACGGGTGGGCAGGTTGAGTCGGCGTGCAGCTGCGATTCTGTCCAGGCGAGCCGACAGAGGCATTATCGCCTGAAGGGGTTCCATCTGATGTGAAGGCGCTGTGGGAGTTGGCAGCCAGGGGCAGCTGTTCTTGAGGCTGCTGCTGTTGTTGCTGCCCATGTGCTTGTCCATCGTATGCCTGTCTCTGAAGCTGTCGCAGGTATCTGTACACGTGCAAGTTAGACAGTGAACAATAAAGAGCCCACTCTAGAACATGAGAGACTCACTTTTGCGTGATGGTGACTCTGGTGCCTCCTTCTTCGAAGCGACATCTGACGTAGCGTCTCTGGCAGTTTGCGCAGGGGTCCTCGCCGGAGCATTTGATTTTGCTCTGCCTGCATGGGATACAGCTGTTTGAAAAATACCAATAAAATTAGAAACATGAGGATGGGGGGAACGCAGGTTACACTGAATACTCACGCGTTGGCTGTCCTCTTGATTTTGCGAGCCTGGTTCTGACCGGGCATCTCATTCGCCTCTCGGTCGCAGTCGCGCATGGGCTCCATGCAGGGCAAACGGCTGGCGCTGTCCTGTCCGCCGTGGCCGTTCCTGCCAGGGTCCCGGGTTTGTTTGTGCCCTTATTTCCACCGGAACGGCCGTGTGCTGGGCAAAATTCGAAACATTCAAGCGCGGTTGGTTGTGTTTTGCGAAAAAGTCAGATGGAGAGAGGGATATCTATCGGGTGGTGGCAGGCAGGCTGGAGGCGGCGTCGACCCTACGAAGTAACGAGACCGGAACGAGGGCCAGCTGCACCTTTTTTTTTTTTGCTCCTTGCTTCTCCTCCAGGGCGCGCTTGCCTCGTCGAAGCTCGCTCCTTCCCCGTGGGTTGCTACCCCGCATAGAGGAGAGAAGAGATGAGCTATGGAGGGGCGGCCGTACGCCGTTGTCGCGGGCGCTTTGGGGAGCTCTTTTTGCCGGCCGCGTTTTCTTTGCGTGCTAACAAGTTTCTTTTTTCGTGCTAGTAGGGGTCCATCTCCTTCTGGCGCAGGTGCCGGGGGAGGAAAGCTTACTCGTGGGGGACCCCTGGTGTGCCATCTAGACCGATCCAAAGTGTGCGACGTCACCCACCAAGGCTCGGCCACTGTCCACTACGCAATGGCGGAACCTGCTGCGAGCAAGAAAAAAGTCTGCGACTCATAGTATTAGTTGCTCACCCCCACACTTTTCCTACTAGTTACTGTGGTATGAGTCCTGTTGAACGAGCATATACGACATGGACTACGGCGACGAAGCTCCGTCTGGATAGTTTCAAATGCCGTTATCGGGTATCCGCGCTACCGAAATCTGCCTAGATGACATGGCTTGCCAAATTACCTAACAAAACCTGGCTCACGCAGACATTCGCATGGGGAATAGCAACAAGCGGAAAATTCAACCAGCGAAAGTAAACAAACAGAGCAGAATTATACACCGGGCTTAGCCTCTCCCGCCCACGACCCCATCCCGCCATGGTGCTGCAATGGAACCCGTAGGCACCGTCTCCAGACTCCAAAACAGACCTGTTGTGGTGGGGGATCACAAGACCTTTTAAACTCCGAATGTCGGGGGGTCGCCGCTGCTCGCGCAGTACGCTCGCCCCTCCATCCCTCACCGAACAGGTGGCCCGTCCCCGAGGAGAAGCGCCCGCGTACGTGTTTCGTACACCGCAGCCCGCAAAGGCCAAAAAAAAAAAAAAAGTTTTGGTGGCTGAAAGCGTCAGGGCTGACTATCCAAGTACGAGGAGCTTTGATATCCGGCCCTCCCTCCACCCCGAAGACTTCAGTGTGGTTTACACAAAGAAATATCGTGTCACCACCACACACGATGAGACAACGCATCTGCAAGAGCATCACCTCTTTGCCTTTCGTCACCGCTTTCTGTGTGACGCAACCTTTATGCATAGTTGGTTGGATTATCTCCTAAATGGGATATTCCCTGCCCTTGATTGGCCCCTTGGCATTTGCGCCAGCGCGGAGCTAAAAGAGAAGCGAGCAGCGTTGCCATCGATATCGGCCACCGGCTGGGCCTGTCGGTGCGTCTGGGGCGGCGCCGCTGCTGGCTGTCAGGTTCGGCTCTTCCGATCCCTGCACCTTTGCTGTCTCCCCCACAATCCCACCTCCTCCCCGCGCACAGCGGGGAATCGGTTGAGGCCGCATTGAAGCAGGCTATGCAAGACTACTCGTAATTTCTCTGTGTGTTTTTGTAGGCCTGGACTAGAACCACATCTTTCCCGCTGTTAACCCCGTGCACAACTCATGACTGCCTGTCACGCACACGCCCCCAGCAAGCTGTGCTCCTCTTTTCACCTCCTGCGAGCTCTTATACCACGGAAGGCGCATCCGAGGCGACCCAGGCACACGTCCCGACTTTTAATAAACTGACTTCCTATCCATTCACCGAAACTTCATCTTAATATTCATATCCGAGCTCTCATTGTTAATTCTCTTTGCATTCTCATTTTTCTCATTTTGCTTTGTGGCAGCATCTTGATATCACAGCAAACAAACACCATGTTTGATCTCGTCGTCATTGGCGCCGGCCTCAGTGGTCTGCAGGCCGCCTACTCGGCTCAGCAAGCCGGTCTCTCCGTTGTTGTCGTCGAAGCCAGAGATCGCGTCGGCGGCAAAGTTTGGAGTGTACCTCTGGCCTCGAAGCGCGGAGGCGCTGATCTTGGCGCGGCATGGATCAACGACTCTATGCAGCCTCGCGTCTGGTCATATGTGCAGCAGTTTGGCCTCTCGGTCGTCAAGCAGCGACTTGTAGGCAACGCCATTATGCAGGATCAGAATGGCAAGAGAATTGTGTTCCCATTCGGCATCACCCCTGATGTAAGAAACAACCATTGATAAAACACTTTACACCTTTCCTCAGCTAACATCGTCCAGTTCACAGAAGAAGAAAAGAAGAACCTGGAGGCCGTCCGTGACCATATTCAGGCCGCTTCCATGAAGCAGGAAGCCCCCCGTCCAGAAGATGACAACATCAGCCTGGATGAGTACGTCAAGAACCTCGGCGCCAATGACAAGACGCGCCGCATGGTCAACCTCTGGGTCCGCGTCATGCACGGCATCGAGTCCACCGAGGAGTCAGCCGCCTGGTTCATCGACTACTGCCGCACCAACCACGGCCTGCTGGCCATCCGCGCCGACGACCACACCGGCGGCCAGTACCTGCGTCTCACCGGCGGCGCCCAGCAGCTCCCTGACGGCCTGGCCAACCTTGTCGGCCGCAGCAACATCCACCTCTCCAGCCCTGTCCTCTCCGTCACCGACTTCAAGTCGCACGTCACCGTCACCACCACCACCGGCAAGACCTACGTCGGCAAGAAGTGCATCGTTTCCGTGCCCAGCACCATGTACCAGGACCTGACCATCTCGCCGCCCCTGCCGGAGCCCGTCCAGACTGTCGCCGACAACACCAAGCTCGGCCACTATAATAAGGCCATTGTCTGCTACGACACGCCCTGGTGGCGCGATCTGGGCTACAACGGCTTCGTCATGAGCTTCAAGGGCCCCGTCGTTGTCGCGCGCGACACCAGCATTGACGAGAAGCGTCTGTACGCTCTCACCTGCTTCGTCAACGGGAACGAGGGTGAGAAGTGGAGCCGCATGCACCCTCACGAGCGCCGTGCTGTTGTTCTTGAGCAGCTGGCGGCTCTTTACAATGTCTCTCCCGACTCTGAAGTCTACCGACCTATTGAGTTCTTTGACCAGATCTGGAAGCACGAGGAGTACAGCAAGGGTGCGCTGGCGCCCGTCACAGCCATCGGTCACTACACAAAGTATGCATCCGTCTACGGAAAGCCCGTTGGCAACCTGCACTTTGTTGGTACCGAGTTCTCGCGCCACTGGAAGGGATACATGGAGGGTGCTCTTGTGTCCGGTGAGCTCGGAGCCGCCGAGGTGACCAAGTCGTTGCAGAACCAGAAGCCAAGTGCCAAATTGTAAATTAACGTAATTCATGTAAAATTTCTAATTAAAATTAATGTCAGATTTTGAAGAAAATATGTAGTCAAAGTAAAGTCACAATCATCATGAAATGTTGTTCATTCCGCGAGCTGCGGTCAGGTGTGACAGTGCCGAACCCTGTGTGGCTGCATCCCCCCATCGCCACTTACACCGCACCGGGCGCCGTTAGCGGCGGTTACAGAAAAGCTTGGCCCTCCCTTGGGCCCAAAGCGGCTCGATCATTTCCGGTATTACGGAACATCCTAGTCATTGTGACTAAATAGTGTCCTGCGCCTCTCCGTGGTTCCGAGTTGGCGCGTTTTGGCCGTGTAAGTGAACTGGTCATGGGAACGCCTCAGCCCCACCCTCCGCTATCGGGTCCAGAGCCCGACCCCTGCAATACCTGGCACTTCATCCGGTGTAAGTCGACCCCGGAGCCGGCATCCACGTTCCAGAACAGTGGCTGGTACGTTCTAGATCTTTGTACACCGGTAAACAAAGGTCAAAGAGCTGAACTTGACAGCTTTATGAGGAACGAGGTCAAAGGGCGGATTGTGTTGAGGATGTCACAGCAAAGAGCAAAGCAACCGTGTACGGGACCAAAGTGGTATGCCGTCTTAGCCAGAATCACGAAAGAAATAATACAAATGTGAAAGCTTGTGTTATCAATATATCATAATTATTGTCATTAAAATTAATAAAACGCTTTTATAACAGAAAACTCCATGTAAATGTTGGCCCAATCTTCCTACTCCACAAAGCGTTACTCGTCCTGCTCAATCTCTGTGATCATGGACTCGATAAACTCCTTCTGCTCAAGCAACCAGGCCTTCATTGCGCGGTTGTTGTAAGGCTTCTTGGCCTGCTCGCGCTGTCGCTCGCCCTTCATGGCGGCGCGGATGCGCTCCTCGAGAATCTCGAGGCGGTACTCTGTGTATTGTGTGTAGAGCTCCGACTTGTGGCTGATGCCGCGGACGCCGGTGAGGATGGTCTCGTCGCGGACGTGAGGGGACTTGGGGCGGAAGCATGTCACCATGCTGATGCGCTCGCGGCCGCCCATGGCCTTGAGAGCCTGGTGCTCAATGTATCTGCCCTGCATGACAACGGCGGTACCCTTTGGGAACTAGTTAGTATTGTTTTTTGTCTTGAGAGTTTGCATGTATTGGATATGGGATATCACTTACGCAAGCGGGACCGCGGACCTTGAGGACATCGCCGGAGGCAGTGCGCAGAGCAGTCTCGCCGCCAACCATGTCTGTGCAGTCCGAAAGCATGACGACGCAGACAAAGGGGAAGCTGTCGTAGTGCCAGGCAAAGGTAGGGAGGTCATCGTCGGCCGGCTTGTTCTCAATAACGGCGACGGTCTGGTTGTTGACGGAGACGTTGATGTTGGCAATCTCGTAGTCAATGGAGGGGATCAGGTCAATGCCAGCAACCTGAGAGATCTTCTCAATCAGCTCAGGCGACTTCCAGGCAGCATAAGTGAAAGGGGCGCGCCTGGATAGATATGTTAGCAAGTGTTGTTTGGGTATGGGGGTTTGAGTCGTTTGACTTACGAAGGACCCATACCGCGGACCATGTTCTTGCAGAAAGTAGACTCAAACTGGCACTCGTTGAGGACCTCATCGCTGAAGATCTCGGCGCGCATCTGCTCAATAGCGTCCTGGGAGAAGAGAGAGAAGGGCTCGGTGACAGCGTTGGGGGAGATGCCGTGGCCCTCGAGACCAATGTCCTTCATCTTGATGATGTTCTTGGGAGCCTCGAACTGCAGATGCTTCTGGGCATCAAAGGGCTCGCGGATAGTCTGTCTAGCCTCGTCGGCCAGGAACTGGGGGACAGGGTTCTTGGGGCGGGTGGCTTCCGTGGTTTTGGGGCCAATAACGGCAGGTGCCTTGCGCGGCACAGGGGCCTGCTCAATGGGCATAGCACTGGGCATTGTGATGGATGATGATATTCTCTGATATCAAGTAAGATGTGCAAAGATGTGTTGTTTGGAGTTGGGAGGAGTAGCTAAGAGAAAGCTGTAATGTGGAAGATGTTTCTTGGGACTGATGGGCAAGGAAAAAGCACAAGTCTATTCATCAAGGCATATTGTCCTGCTATATATCCTTCAAAGGCTGCCCCAGGCTCCCCCACACTCTTCGCATCAAATGACCCTCAATCCCGGGAATTATTGTTGCGGTCTCGGTCTCGCAAACTCACTGTTTCCGATCCCGTGACAGTCTGCTGGGCAATTCGGCTCTGGCTCGCGAGAGAGTGTGTGTGTAAGTGCCCTCCCGAGACCCAGGCCGCTCTTACAAGGTGCCCCCTTTGCGTGGGCATGCACCCGCTTCGGAGTTGTGGCCCGTGGGACAATGGATACAGACCTAGATCTCTCGGGACTCTGGTGGCTGCGCCAGCCGAGCCCAGCCAGGCAACCCCGGATTGAGAAAGCTCAACAGCCTATCCATACATTGGGCACCTGACTACGTGACGCATGACGCATGAGTGCCTGAGCTTTGTTGTTGTGGTTTCTGTTTTCTTAGATACTACTTGCTAATATGAGCCGTTCTGTATACATTTTTCTTGTAAGTAATTAGGGAATAAAGAAACAACAGTCAATCTCTCAATTTGCGAATTCTGTCCCACCACACTGGTTTCACCGCTGCAACACGCCTCTTGTGCGCCCAATATTACACCGTACCTGAATCCGATCCCTGGTGATTGCTATTCACAGTCATTGACGATTCCAGAGCGTCAGAGCCACGTCACCCCCTACCCATGAGCACGAGAGCACTTACACGCCCTCCCTTGTTGTGGTGGAGGACCCTGAAATCTGGTAGGGCGTCAGCGTCGCATGCCGGATCCGAGAGACGCCCACGGGTGGGTGGACCGCCTCCTCGGGTTCTCCTTCCGACCCCTGTCGCACCACAACAAGCAGTTCGGTCCGTACCCTGTCTAGACCCCGACTGACTAGGTACGGCTCCAGACCTGGTAGTAGAAGAAGCCGACGTCGTCTCGGGTTCTCTGACTTACACTCTTCGGTCCTTACTCAAGGCAGATATCACTGGTTTCTGCATTAAGACTTCTGTATCTCACTTTCATATTCTTCATCTCTGCATTTTATTTACCTCTTCTCAAAGCAAATTCTTTGTTTCTTTGCCTAGAAAGTTCATATTCACAGCCAGCAAAAATGTCGTCTTTCTCAGCAACGTTGAAAGACAGCAGTCTCTTCATCCAAAGCAACTACATCAACGGCCAATGGCAGCCCTCAAAATCCGGCGCAACATTTCAAGTCACCAACCCAGCCGACGATGGCCTCATTGGCACCGCCCCAGAGTCCACCACTGAGGACCTAGAGGACGCCATCAAGGCGGCCTCGCAGGCGTTCCCCTCATGGCGCTCCTTCTCTGGCCGCCAGCGCGGCCGCATTCTCAGCAAGGTCTTCCAGCTCCTCCTTGAGAACAAGGAAGATCTCGGCAAGATTATCCTCGCGGAGAACGGCAAGGCCAAGGGCGACGCTGAGGGCGAGGTCATGTTCGGCGCGGGCTTCTTCGAGTGGTTCGCCGAGGAGGCGTCGCGCACTTACGGCACCGTCGTTCCTCACTCCAACTCTACCCACCGCACGCAAGTCGTCAAGGAGCCCGTCGGCGTGTGCGGCCTGATTACGCCCTGGAACTTCCCGCTGGCCATGGGCGCCAGAAAGATTGCCGCCGCCCTTGCTGCCGGCTGCACCGTTGTCCTCAAGTCGGACGGCCTCACGCCATTCTCCTCCACCGCTCTCGCTCTGCTCTGTGAGCGCGCCGGCGTGCCCAAGGGCGTCTTCAACGTCGTCAACTCGCTCAAGGGCACCCCTGAGCTCGGCCTCGCCATGTGCCAGTCTCCCACAGTCAAGAAGATTTCCTTCACCGGCTCGACGAGAGTGGGCAAGCTGCTCATGAAGCAGTCGAGCGACACCCTCAAGAAGCTCAGTCTCGAGCTGGGCGGCAACGCGCCCTTCATCGTCTTTGACGATGCCGACGTTGAGGTCGCCATCGCCAGCGCCCTGGTCAGCAAGTTCAAGGTCACCGGCCAGACCTGCGTCTGCGCGAACCGCATCTACGTGCAGGAGGGCATCTACGACAAGTTCAGCAAGCGCCTGGTGGAGGAAGTGAGCAAGTTCAAGGTTGGCGACGGCCGCAACGCCGGAGTGACCCACGGCCCCATGACGACTGGCACCTCGAGAGTCGAGGAGCAGGTCAAGGACGCCGTTTCCAAGGGCGCCAAGGTCCTTCTTGGCGGCAACAAGCTGCCCAGCCTGGGCAAGAACTTCCACGAGCTTACCATTCTGGGAGACGTCACCAGCGCGGCACAGGTTACCACTGAGGAGACATTTGGCCCTATTGCGGCTCTGTTCCGCTTCAAGAGCGAGGATGAGGTTGTCGACGATGCCAACAAGGCAGATGTCGGCCTGGCCTCGTATGTCATGACTCAGGACCTGGGACGCTTCCACCGCGTTTCCGAGAGACTGCAATTTGGCATGGTTGCTTTCAACACTGGTGTCATTTCGGATTCTGCTGCACCGTAAGTGTAATCAACGAACATTTCAAATTGAAGACAAGGCTAATACAACGCAGATTCGGTGGCGTCAAGCACTCTGGATTCGGCCGTGAGGGCAGCAAATACGGCCTGGACGACTACATGACCCTGAAGACCGTTATTGTTGGCGGAATCAACACTATTCACTCGCAGCTGTAAATAAAATAACTTAATTTTAATGATTGTGGAAAAGTAATTAGACGCCAATTCTATTATTATTCTAAGTGCCTTTATCTTGAGTCATCTAAATTATATGTCTATCGTGTCATACATTATATCATCGTTTGGACGGCTATCTAAGTTTGTCGCTCATGCTTCCAGGTCCTTCTCCATGGCTGACTTCCTCTTCAGAGACCATCGCGAAGTGTCTCCCATGGGAACTCGGAAGCCCAGCGCATCTTCGCACAGGTAATGGGCGGTGCTGTAGTAGCCGAGCAGGCCGGCAATAAAGCCAAATGAGCCGGCGGCCTTTTGCATTCTCATGTAGGTGTCATCGTGGCCGTCAGCCTTGACAAACTGCGAGACGCCGTCGAGAACGAGACAAAACTCGATGCAGGTAAATACCATGATGTAAACAATGTTACTATTTGATTGTGTCAGCAGGTTTACGTCAAGCGCATGGTTGGTGACTTACATGCGGATGGAGGCGAGAAGAAAGAAGAGGTTCAGGACGCCCCAGACTGTAATTAATTAGTCTTGTATCTTCTGGTGAATGATTTGTTGACTTTTCTTACTCAAGATGAAGAATCCGAATGAGTTGTAAAACTCGGGAGTGAAACCGCCATAAGCCTCGACGACTCCGAACGAGGGAATCATCACGGCGCCATACCCGCCATAGAACAGACCTATTTACATCTTCATTCAGTCATGCGTACCAAAATTTATAAGGTCAAAAAATATTTTCGGCATACCAAAAGCAGTCAGAACAGTATACGTAAACGTATCACCCTGCACCATGGCCCACTGCGCGCTGATGAGCAGGCCGACACAGGCAACAAAGCACAAGTCGCCCACAAACATGGTCTGCACCGAAACACCACGAAAGTTCATCATAGCCAACGACACGCTGAGCAAGGTAGTAGCAAAGCCACCCATGGCCAGGGGCGCCTATTTTACAAAAGAAGAAATCGATTAGACACTCTCACACACATATCAATCGTCATGGGTCAGCTCATACAGGGTTGGCCAGCTGCGGTTTAGGCATAGCGGTAACGTCCTCAGTAGACGAGAATAACTTTTCGCGCGTGGTGATTTTCACACCCATTGTCAAAAAAAAATCAACACTGAAAAGGCGAGATGTAACGAGCACTCCGTAATAGCACAGCAAAAAGTGGCTTGTAAGTTGCACAGGCTCGGTGAGCAAGAAAAGTCTTGGCTCGGGATCGGAAGAAGCGAAAGACCTTCAGAACAATGGAAACACCACAAAACCGGTCTACGACTACGGGTTTTGGCTACACGTCCTTTTTGTGCGTGTGGCTGCGGCAATTGACAGCCCCGCGGACTGCGACGAAAAAAAAAAGAAAGAGGATCCACGGACCCCAATACCTACGAGTACAGACGCAAGCGCGGAAAATCGAAGCTCTAGAATTCCGGATGGATGGTTTTTGGAGTCGCGGGGGGAGAAGCCGGGATCGGGGATGGGGGAGGTTGTGGTGTAGACCCCGCCCGTCGCGGGCTTCAACTCCGGCGTGCGGTCAAGTCCCGGGAAGCGAAAGCGGGCGCCTAGCTAGGTTGGGGAAGCGTTGCCGCCGCGAAAACTTCCCGAAGCTAAGAGAGTCTGGGGTGGCGTTCTCGGCCGGGAGGTCCGACCCTTGGGCTTCGAGAATAGTGCGGCTGTTGCTGGTTTCCCTTGTTGAGGGGCGCTCCTAATAGACTACAGATAGTGGGGGCTTGGGTGGCTTTTCCTGGATAGGCGACGAACTGCTCGGATTGAGCTTCCAGACTTGCTTCCCTAGCCGAGCCGCAGGATGATTTATGCACAGTAGTGGTTCTCGCGGGTGAGCAGTGAGCTTCGGAAGCAGAATGAGGGTGCATCGGGACAGAGTTTTCTTATTGTATAGTCTCAAATATTGTAGATATAGTTCTAATCATAACTCAGGGTTCATAAAATGAATGCCAGTCATTCTCATTCTCGCCCGTTTTTTTTCGCTAGGTCATATCATAAATGCCTTTTATGCATGTACAAAAAAAGTTATTACAGTGGCAGGTTGGAAAAAACACATTTCGCTCAAACATCGCTCTTCGTCACTTTCTTAATCTTTTGGATCTTGAAGAGAAAGAGGTGCATGACTTCTCTCCAGAATCCAACGGGGCGATCGGGCGCTGATTCCTCATACGCCGTCACCGCGGGAGCTCGCCAAACGAGGTCCATCTCGGCGAGGGGGATAATCTTGGTGCCCTTGAAGTACTTCCAGCCAGCATAGAGGACGGGGAAGATAATGACAAGAGTATACGTGGTGAAGAATGTGGTGGCGTTCCACGGCTTGAAGGAGGCATAGCCAAAGAAGATGACAATCAAGCTCATCCAGGCCAGGCCAATCCATCCGCAGTACGGCTGCATCCAGCCAGTGTATGGCAGCTGTGAGCGGTCAAAGCCTTGCTTCTTGCAAGCGTAGTAGAAACGGAGGTAGGTGGTGCAAATGACGACATAGTCGAGAATCGTGGCAGCCGTGGCCAGGGTAATGAGCCAGTTGAGGACCTGAGCAGCGCTGTTGGACATTTGCATAAAGGCCAGGAGCGGGAACAACATGACGATGCCGAAGCAAATGTAGGGGATACCGCGCTTGGAGCACTTTCGCAGAATCTTGGGAGCGCGGCCCTCCAGGGCAAGACTGTGCAGGGTTCGGGTGGCGCAGTAGGAGTAGGTGTTGCCCGCCGAGAAGATGGTAGTTGCCAGCAGAGCCGTGGCAATGTGCGGCAGGACATCAATGCCGAGATTGCTCATGGCAATGATGTAGGGAGAAGCACCAGCAGTCCCCGCGTTCTTGGTAGCACCGGCTCCGAAGAAGGAAACAAGCGTGGGGTCGTTGTAACGAACCAGAATGCCAACTGCCAAAGCACCACCGCCGAAGAACAGGACCTGTCGCCAGTAGACGTTCTTGAAAGCAGTCTTGATGTGCGTGCGGGGGTGCTTGGCCTCGGCGGCAACAATGGAAACATACTCGGGGCCAACACAGGTGAACGCCGCGGCCCAAAGCGCGTCGAGGAAGCCCTCAAACCTTCCAAGGGTACCCGTGCTCAGGTGTGTTGCGAAAGCGCCGGGCGTGTTAAAATTTCTGAACCCATACACATCATGCGCGGGGTTGCCGCCAACCATGGTGACAAAGGTGAAGAAGAAGAGCATGGTGATGAGGAAAACCTTGCCTCCAGACAGCCAAAACTCTGATTCACCGTAAATGCGGACGGCAAAGATGTTTAGTAGGCTATATTTTGCGTTAGCTTCCTGGTGCAACACTGAATGGTGCCTTTGGGTAGCACGTACATGTATAGAGATATGCAGCCGGCGATAATGGCAGGCGCGGGAATGTGGTCACTCCAAAATGACAGGACCAGAGACAATGCGACAATCTCAAAGGGGATAACAATAGCCTGGTAGAAGAAGAAGTTCCAGCCAGTAGCAAATCCCAGGGCATCGTCCACCCAGTGGCCAGCCATACGGATGAAGCCACCAGCAACGGGCTGGTAGACGGACATTTCAGCCATGCTGTTGTTGACCATGGCGAGGAAGACGTTGTGAATGCAAAAGGCAAGGAGCAGGCCGCCAGGGCCGGCTCTGTGAAGAGTACCACCGATACTGACAAAGAGAGCGGTGCCAACAGAGGCGCCGATGGCGACGAGCTGGAGCTGGCGGTTCTCGAAGCCTCGCTTCAGATCATCGTTGGCCTCGACCACGGCGTGCTTCTCACCGACAAAGGCGGCAGAACCTTCGCGGCCTTCATCGTATATCTCCAGCGAGGTCTCGCCGGAGCTGATGGTTGGGCCAGGCTCGCTCATTGCAACAGCAGTATATGTTTTCGTATGTATTGTGTGTTTATGGTTGAGGAGGAGTAGGAGGAGGAAAAGGAAGTAAAGCAATTTGCCCGGGGTAGTGGGAAGAGATGCGAGATCCAAGGCCGGTGACTAGGAAAAAGGGTCAAAGGAAGAGCACGACTCCAGACGTCTGCGCTAGCGCTTTCATTTATACAGTTCTGCTCCACGTATAGTCCACATCCCGAGGGCGTCCGACTCGAGGCGTGGCACAGCGAGGCAGAGCTAGTCGATAAGAGCTACGAATACGCGGGCAGTCGAGAACTAACTCTGGCGCTTTGCCATCGGGGACGCCTAGGGCGCCACGGACGGGCCAACCAGGAGCTGGGGGATACTACGTTCATGGTAGTCTGGGCTCAGGATGCGGGGGATGAAGGCAGCTATCGTTCTTGGGGATGGTCCCCTGGGTTCTGATTCTCTGGGGAGAATAACTGGGGGAGTGCGCGTTGGGGAGCGCGAGAATCCACTTCGGTCTGAAAACCTGTCAATCCAGGCAGGCCCCAGACTGACCCAGGCAGTGCCCCAATGTGCGCGTACTGGATGGAGGAGTAACCCCATGACTGAGACTGACGATGTGGGATGAGGTTCCGTTGACGGCGGTTTGGTTTTTTCTGACCAGCTTAGGAGTAGGCGCCCCCACATTGCTCCCGCCTCCCACCACACTGGCAGCTGGGGGTACGAGTAAGGTAGGTGCCAGGGTAAGGCTCGCTCCTGCCTTCGGCTTCCTGGCCCGACTGTAGCCCGTACTAGATTGTCCAATACTCCGTACACATTTACCTTTGGTTGCCGGCCGGGGGTGGCAGATCGTCAAGATCACTCGCCTCCATGGGGGTGGAAGGGAGGCTCCGGAGGCTACGGAGTATGCGCTCTTTTCTACAAGCCAAGCCAAGCCATGGAAGGCGTTTTGTGCAAGGGAAGGGCGGCTTGCTTCCTTCCATGCTCCAGCTTCTAGCTCGACCCGGACTCGTAGCTGTAGCATTCCCCGGCAGAGCAACGGCGCCCACAATTTTCTTGGGGTTGAGGTGCAAAGGCAAGCAAGAAGACAGTCCGTGTCACTCCCCCCACGAGGTCGGTAGATAGCTCCTCTTACTCGTACCCATTGGTAATCCAAACGTGCTGCGGATAGGAGGGCGCCTCAAAGACGCAACCGACTCTGGCTCTCGCCATCACCCCGGCCACACCGCCAGCCCCCAATGCCACCTCCGGCGGATATAGCGGCCTTGTTGTCATGCAGTGCGCAGACAGAGGTGCATTGTGGTGTGACGCCAAGCCAATCGAGTCGGGAGGCAGGGCTCAGGAACGACAATTCCCCTTGCTAGTTCCCAGTAGCCTCTGCGCTTCCCGGGGCTAGTCATGCAAGATGTGGCGATCACGTGATCGGGCGCCGACCACAGCCCTCTAGCCCCCAACTCAGCCAGTCAGAGCGCCAGATTTGTTGATCTCAGGGCTGTCCTTGGCATCCCCAGAGGACAGAAATATGTCTACATTCTTCATGACGTAGGTATTCTCCTATATCAGGAACATGAGAAAGAAAGAAACGTCATTGCCGTGCTTCTTTACACGTGTAATCTGCCAATGCAATCAGTGCTTCCTCGCGCTACATAGATTACGCGTACTCTACCAAGTCTGGCCGAGCCGCATACTACCCGATAAGGAAAGAAGTGAGCGGAGCCGACGAACCGGCTTCACTCGACGCCTTCACGCCGCCACCAAAGCCAATGGCCGCCGCAGCCCGACATGGCTCCAACAGTAGCCTCGCCACTCGTTCCTGCACGTGTATGTAGCAACAGTAACTGTCAATTACGCAACATTTTAAAAGGACCATTTTATATGATCTGTCTAGTCACAGTAAAAATCTCCCTTATACGAGCGTATCCGTGTTCACCGCGCAAGTCACTCGCATCAGAGCAGAGCGGCCTTCAGACGCACGATTTCTCCCGATGTGTTTGCCACCATAACTGCCTCGCCACTGCGGGTTACAACTCTTCCTTCACGCTAACAACCACGCCATTGGACGCGGTGGCTTGAAAACTGTCCGTTCGTTGCCCCTGGGCGTTTCGTCGTTTACTGTGCCCGCGCCTTTCCGAGTGACCCGGAACATATTCTCAAGAATGGGCAGTGCAGTGCTTATCTTTCCATCAATTACAACTCTGATGGATAATCCCGCACCTTTTCCTTTTCAATTGCCGTCAACTATGGGGAACAGCCGCTTTCGGTCCAAGTGTCAATCCAAGTTTATCGACTTGCCGAACGTACCCCGGACTGGTGGTGCCGCCTGCTGTCGCGTTACTGTATCATCCATGCCTAGTGATATGCGGAGGTGGAGCAGATATGAGCTAAAGTAATTTGCTATTTGGAAAACATAATCGAAACTCAAACGCTAATAGCCGATACGGGACTTGGGAAACAGGCTATAGTTGTTCGGGTGCAGAGCATGGATTAGGAATAAGGAGTCGCGAAGCAAACAGCGCCTACCAATTGGCCACCAATTACCTCGTCCGGTCAAGGCACATTTGTAAATGCTATTGATTTGTAGACTCCCTTTTTGCTAAAACGGAAACATCTGCATATTTACAGATATGCAACGTGTGGTTGGTAGAATAGAATATAGTACATGTGCTACCCTAGAGTAAAGTCTCCGCCACTGAGATACAAACTCGGCGGAACTATTGCTCTTTTTCTGCCCTTAATTATAAACTACAATTCAAATACCTCATCCTCCACGTAAAATAGCCCAGAAGTTGTGCTTTTCGAAACACACGCGCGTCTGGCATCTCGCAAAAGCGTCGACGGCCCGCAGGCATTGACAGCGCCGTCCAGTCCGGGATGAGCATCCTTGATGTTACCCAACCACTGGACGAGATTTGGCCTACCAGATTCAAGAGCCCATGGTCCTGAGCCGGATGATTGCGAAGACTGCAGATGAATATCTGACGACTCGTCCTTGCGAATGCCCCCTGTTACGTGTATAGTAATGGTCAGCGAGACGCCGAGATCCGGGTTTTGGCAGAGCGTGTGCAATGCGCCCAATTCGTCCGCGAACCACGACACGTGTGCTGCGTTCTTGACTGTCCACAGCAGGTGGATATGCTGCTTGGGAGCACGCTTCTTGTTTCCAGCCACAGCCGCGAGGATGATGCTGGAGGCGATGCTCAGCCCAGGTGTGATGCCTACGCCGCCGGCAACGAGAACGACTAGCCTCTGCTGGAACCAGTTGAATCTTCCAACACCATAAGGGCCATCGACGCGGAGCTTCACATTGTCTTCGGGCAAGGAAGTCTCAGACTCTGCAGGAGAACCAGCTAGCTTCTGGACTGCAGAGGTGTAGCCTCCCAGGCCCCGAATCGCGAGCATCGTCTTTCGCGCTTCTTGCGAGTCGGACTTGCGAGAGACGCTCGCAACAGTAAATGGATGCCAGTTGACAAATGACACCCCAGGAATCTGGATCCAAACGATCTGGCCTGGGCTTGCCGCCTTGACCCCCGTAACTTCGAGCTTGGTCAATCCACCCTCATAGTAGGCAACGCGCTGCACGCGAATCTTACGGAAGTTGTATGCGAATCGAATCGCGCGATCGACTCCCCACAGCGAAAGTCCCGGCAGAAGAAACTCGGGCCCGTTTGTAGTGTGAATCAGAGCTCCCACCACGAAGACGAAGAACAGGAAATGGGCATAGTAAAACGACTCGAAAAAGCGACGGCGAACAATGGGAAGAGCAGTCAGGAACATGAGGGCCAAGCTAAGCCACGCCATGATACCGACTCGGATGCGGGTGCTGGTCGTTGCAATCGCCAGCTGGTCGGTCTCAATGTAGTGCATGACATTGTAGCCGAAATGGGCTGTCGCGTGCGCAACGGTAGCGAGGCCGGCCCATCTGTGGTACTGCAGCACGACTGGGCTGGGGAGGCGGAGGAGAATGGCAAAGAGGTTGCTTCGAGTAGAGAACAGGAGCGCCAGGCCGCCATTGGCAATGGTGAGCCAGCCGTAGAGCTTGTAGTCGGTGGTGAAGCGGTTGTTGTTGAGCCCGAAAATGACGTTTAGCGCGGCAAAGACGAGGAAGCGCACGACATCGGCAATGTGGTAGTCGTCAAGAAAAGGGATAGGTAGGCGTCGCGTCAATGTGCGGTGGATAAAGACCGTGATGGGCCAGTGTGGTGTTGACTTCTTGTCACGGCCCCCTAGTTATTGGTGTCGGGTTAGCATTTGTGCTCAACTGATGACTGTCCAGATGCTCCCAAACTGGCAATGTAAATGGAATGAAACAATCGTACCTCTGAATCTTGCGTTGAGATAGATTGCTAGTCGTGGTATTCCTTCAAGGAACAGTGCTGCCACGACGGCAGAAAAGTAGACTCGCGCAGCAGTATACTGGTCTTCAATAATTGACTCAACCATTTTTTTGTCAGTATCCAATGATGATGTCGACAACTCTAATCAATTCTACGAAACGGGCGGGTGGCCTCCCGACTATGTATAATTATCGTCGTGGAATCATTTTCCAGCCAAGAGAAAAATAAGTTTGGAATCGTATGACGAAATTCTGGGCAAGGCAGATTAGCTTGTAGATTGGACCGGGGCCGTTGTGCTCCACGCAACAAGGTAAAATCTATGCTTCCGCCCAAGGAGGGCGTGATTCCAAAGGCATTGGCTGCGTCATGGGGCCGGGCTGTGGTTTGGATTCCACACGGAGGCTTAGCCGTAACCGCCTAATCGGGATAAAGTGTGTGGACCCTCGCGCCAGAACGCCAAGCAGAGGGAGCTGTGATTCCATAGCGATCACCAACCTTGGCGACTAAACTTGTGGGGAGACGGCCCAAATCGTGCTCAAAACTTGACGAGTAATTCAGATGCTCTCATAATATTTCGTCATTGTCTGGGGCGCCTCACCGATAGGCGCCCGCCGTACGCAGGGTGGTTGAAGCTGAAACCTTCTCACGATGCCACCTTTGGAATCATCTAAGATGAACTGGGCAAGGCGCCGAAATAAATCCAACTTGTGTACTGTTATCCTAGAAATATTTAAGTATCGATCAGCAAAGCCCTTTTCCTCGTAGATCAATTACACCATAAACACATACATCCATCCTCTCTCTTATTCAACTTTCACAACTCAATACTCCTCAATACTCCCTATCACTACCCATAAGCACAAAATACACAATGCAGATGCAAGTTGCCCTCTCCTCCATCTTCCTCGGCCTCGCCGCTGCTGCCGAGGAAGGCTACTCTGGCACCATCAAGTCCCTCGACGGCGGTCTCGAAGGCACCTTCACCGTCACCAACGACAGCGCCATCACCGTCACCGACTACAAGCTCGAGGACGCCTCAGCCCCTGCCCTCTACTGGTGGGGCTCTACGGACGAGGACCTGTCCAAGGGTTTCCGCATTAGCAACGAGCGCGTTGACGACGCCTCCTCCTCCGACAGCATCGTCATCGCCCTCGACGCCGGCTACAAGCCTTCCGACTTCTCCTACGCCGGCCTGTGGTGCGAGAGATTCAAGACCAACTTTGGCCAGGCCAAGCTGGTTGAGGGCGGCTCCGATGAAGACGGCGAGGCCATGGACAAGGCCGACAAGGGCGGCGGTACAGGCGCCGCCGCCGGTATCAACACTAGATATGCCGCCGTTGGCGCCATCACTGTGACTAGCATTCTGTGCGCCCTGTCTCTGGCTTAGATAACATTCATACCCATATTGTCATAAATTTGACGTGTTTCATGTTCTGATTGAAAGCTCTTAATTCACCATTAGACGTGCTTCTGCCCCATATCGCAGTAAAGTGCTGGTCAGTTCAGCCAGGGCGTAGGCTGTAACTGCACTTGAATCCTGATTTTTTTTTTTTTAACTTGCTGCTTTTAGCTGCCAGGCTTAGGCACTAACAGCCTGGGGCTCAGTGAGCCACCCTAAGCTGCCTAGAGCCGCCCTGAGCTGCCCTAAGCTGCCCTAAGCTAACCCTAAGCTTGCCTAAATAGCTCCTAAGCTACTGTTACCTTATAAAACTAAGATAATTAAGATATATATATATATATATTAAATATTATAAATATCTAGAATATTATACTTAAAAATCTAAAAGATATTGTATTTTAAAATAACTATATAAGTAATAGCTTTTCTTTTATATTTATAAGTCTTTTTAAAAATATGAAGTATATCTAGTATAAGAATAGAGCTTATCTTCGCCTCAAAATCGTGAGATCTCCGGCTGTTATCCCGTAGCGTTGCTAAAATAAAAAAGAAGCCTTTCTAATGCTGAATTACTCTAGGACCCATCCCCCGATGCCGCCAGGGTCCCGAGAAGAGATTGTGGGGAGTGTCCCTATGGTCATTGACCGGGGAATAGGCGGGATTTGGTAAAGTCGCCGGCACCCGTACTATGGGATTGCCGCCTCTAACCTATCGCTGCCCCTAGAAATTGAGCTGGAAATGCTAGAAATCCCTGTAGACTTTGTCAATACCCTTATAGAATAAATATAGGAGAATGAAGACCAAGAGATAGTTGAGCCTCCCTATATACAGCTGAGGATCCTACTATGTAGAAGTAGCAGGTAGCCTCCAAACTCTTTATACCCTATATCGACTCAAGTGTACTAGAGATACTATAAAGCAGTGGAAGTGTTACGTGTTGGAGACACCTATCACGTGTGTGGTACACCTGTATTTCTAGCACACAGCCAGCTAGAATAACCTAGAAGAGACATCAATTATCAACCACATATTCCGCTTTTTTAGTCCGTGACCGGAAGATTAGAGAAAATTATTGTGCTTTATGTGATATGCCTACCAGTTTCTGAACATTTTCGCTTCTCGGTGTGTATTAAATTATTGAGCTATATGCATTTTCTGATGAAACGTGCGATTGCGATGTTCCCACGGCGTATTATTAAGAGCATGAAGTTGAAGCACCAGTTTGTACCAGGAAGCGTTCCTGCTCAACTACGATGAGCTGGTAACCCCACTTTCTGACAGCCCAGCTTGCCCGACTTTTCCCACCAAACAGCACGTATAGAAAAAAGAAAAGGGAAGGTTTTAACACTAAAAGTACATCTCTAAATCGACCTATCAGAAGTGATTTTGCAGTGGCCCGGTATATATAGCACCTTTCTGGGCAATAATTGGCGTGAAAAGTGCCTGACAATTGGCCAAATTTAATCCTTCTAGCACATGCTCAGGCCTGCTCCTTGCTTCTAGCTAATCCCCATTGCCCGCCCGCAGTGTGACATGTTACGCTCTTACTGTGTTGATAACCAAGAGTTATACTTATCTACTCTAGTCATAATATCAGGAAAACCAATAGCCGCACAGCCCTGGCGATTCGAAATAACACCAACCACTATTCCACGTTGCAACACTGGTCCACCAATGTCGGCTCCGCACGTTCCATTGCCTTCGCCGCCAGCGCAGAACTTGTCCATAGTGATCCTTGAGAGATCGGAATAGCGTCGTTGGCACTCCTCACGATTCACGACCTGCAAAGCGACTTGTTGTGGCGACGTAGCAGGATCCCTTTTGCCCGTTCTGGTTGTTGCACCCCACCCGATTGCGGTGATAGTTGAGCCGTCTTCCGGTTCCGAATTGCCTAGCCGGCCGAATTTCACCTGCCCAGGTTCGTCAAAGGCATTCTTAACTGTCAATACCGCAACATCAAAGTCGAATGTTGTAGAGTCGTAGTTAGGATGTATTTTGACATTTGAGACGGGGGAGATAATTTCTCTCTGCAGCCCACCTACGACTTCAAGTTTTCGTGCCAACAAGCCGTCAACACACTCAGCTGCTGTGACCACCTTTGTAGCTGAGAGAGCGAAGCCAGAGCAAACAGTTGACTTTCCTTTCCAGCCCTCACTGACGATCTGCAACACGGTTAAGAGCTTGTCGCCGTCTATAGCAGAACCACCAATAATGGCTGCTGCCGGCGTGATGATAATGCAAAGAAGTATAAGAAAATTACACTGCATAGCGACTGGCTGTGTAAAGTATAGACGACCTTATTTTATGAAGGGAAAGTTGTAGGTTAAGAATATAAAGAAGACAAGAAAAGAGCACCTCCTATATAGACCACCTTTTTTTTGTCGTATTCGCTGGCCAATTCTGATTTCCTCTGTATTCCAAATATGAAGTGGTCTCAGTCTCTTTTAATGTCTCGTGTATTGAGACATACCCTGTGACAACAGTTGGTGGGGCCGTCTGCAGGATGGTAAGTGGATAGCAGTGGAGTTACCATCCCGCAGACAGCAACGAACTGGCTCCGGCTTACGAGATCAGCCAATTTCAGGCGTCGTCTGAGATTGGGAGAAGGCTATCTCATAGCGTTCTAGCGTGCTTTGTGTGTGAACAGTGCAGTGCGTCGGCCACGACTGTGTCGGTGCTGCGATGGCTATCTCGTGGCCACGTCCTCGGTGTTTCACGGGCAAGGATGCCACTCTTTCCCTGTCTCTTGCTTCCTTGGGCTACGTCTTGTATCTTGAACCTTGCATAGACACATCCTACACTATGAACGGCCATTACTAAGCTGCTTTTCAACTTGACATAGACCACACAACGAACTTGACACTGAGTGAGAAGCAAACGCAAGTCTTAGTCGCTGATTCACCCAAGGTTGGGTGAGAAACAGCCGCAATATGAGTTGTCACTTTACAGCTGCTACATAATCTCATACCTAGAGTTGCAAGCGAAGCATCACCTATTATTAATGGTATATAATGCATCAACTAGTGCGGCAGGCTACAACGACTTCCTCACAATAGCAGCACGTCATTTTCTCTTTGGGATATAAAAGAAGCGCGCCCATACGCGGAAAAGTATATGTCATTCTGTGTACATTACAAAGGCACAGGTCACAAAATCATGTGCCTATTCATCGTCATAGCGCACTACGTAGGAAGTGGACCGTCAAGGCGCAGGACTCTAGCAACTCCCTGCATTGGCAATCTTAGACCGAGACAGGGTGCAGTTTTTAGTGGTCCGCAAGGTCAGTAGCGCAATCATTCAGGTCAAGAGTACCAGCCCGCTGTAACATGAATCAGAAACATGCTTTTATTAGTGCTACAATACCTTCTTGTCACTGAATACGACGCTGTCTTGATTGGAATCTCATACTTAAGACATTTACACCGCCCAGTAGAGACTACATAGGGTGCCACTAACCCCCACAGAGCCATCGGAGCACTTTTCATCCCCCGATTGTCTTGTTTTTTATTCTGTTCTCCGTACACGATTCTTTATTGCACTTAAGCCAATTTTTATCTTTTCAAAGCAGATACAATGAAGCTCCAGGCAATTGTCTTCACGGTCTTCGTAGGATTCGTCGCTGCAGGCGAAGACTGGACCTGCGAGGATTATGCGCAGGTTGCTTGCGTATGAGCCAACTCTCGAATGTATGTGGTGCCGTTATGGTTGTTAATAAGTCCGGTATTAGAGCTCTCTTGATATTCAGTCGGCGTGTCAAAAATTTGTTGTAAGTAGCGCTTGCGATTCAGAAGCTTCCTGCTAATTGAACGCTCAAGGTTGATCATGTCTGCGTAAGTGGCTTTACTGGAGGGAATGGTATAACCGGCTAATGG
The DNA here is from genome assembly GCA_003056585.1 of Lecanicillium sp. MT-2017a. Lineage (NCBI taxonomy): Eukaryota > Fungi > Ascomycota > Sordariomycetes > Hypocreales > Cordycipitaceae > Lecanicillium > Lecanicillium sp. MT-2017a. The sequence continues at coordinate 662,175 of PXYN01000241.1, forward strand.
CGCTGTTTTTCGGCAATAGCACTAGTACGTTTGTTGTGCGTGCAAATGGTGACGTATGTCGCCAAAGGATGGATCGGGGTTGAGAATACAAACGTCACACTTATTAAACAAATTATACCATTCCGTCACTGATTGGGCCCCGTCGTAGGGATTGACAGTTCACTTCACAACTACAATCGACCACATAAATGGCCGACTCCGCCAAAGAAAAAAAAAAAAAAAAAGAGCTATTATGGCTTTCGCCTCGCTGCTTTACACGGCCCTTAGGACTGGGCGAGCAGATATCGAATCCACCGACGTCTTAACATTGGAAAACTTGAAAATATCAACTTGGAAGGAAGCCTCGTCGGTGGGAGCTTATCACGCCCTGCTAGGAGTCTGTAAAGGGGAGCCCTTGGCAGCTAAACCCTTCCGTCTGACCATTGCCCCAGGCAGAGTACCGTTTAGCGTAGTGCAAATTGTGCCAAGAAAAAGAAATATTTATCGCGGTTTACAGCTTTCAGGCCTATCGAGTTATACTCTGTAGTTGGGTGTCGTCGTAACACATTACTCTGGCAGAGGTAAATCCCTAACATCGCGTTTAAAGTGCTCACTCGAATAGTTCAGGTAGGTGACCCCAACCCAATCCACCCACTCCATATATATCGTTGATAGCCACCCAGGCTTGTAATTGCTTCCCCATCGAGCTAAGGAGCTCTTATATGCTGCGTTAATGTCGTCGCGTCGCAACTTTTCGTAGTCTGCCAAAAGCTGGGCTACGTTCCTCGTTCCTCGACGAGATAGAACATGTGCAAGCAGGACACCGTCCTCAATAGCAATACCAGCACTCTCACCTTGCGGTGGCATCTTAATATTTGGTTAATAGCAGTCAATGCCGTGAATTTAGGAACAACTTACTGCATGGCCTGCATCACCTATTAAGAGAATGCGGCCACTCGACCAAAGCCCGTTTGGCGATAACGTGTACACTGGAAACAAAAACCAGTCGTCGCACTGTCCTATAATCTCTGTCAAGCAATCCATATTACCACCGGCAAACGTATTGCTGATGGAGCTCTTCAGCGCGGCTTTATCGGCATTGCGGGCGGCCCAGCCTTCTCGGGATCCACCTGTAGCTTCCTCAAGAGGTATCACAGCGGCAAGATATAGCCCTGTACGAGCACCGGGTGCCTCATAATACGTCATGATGAAGGTCTGGCTTCCTTGTCGGACGAGCGTAGTATCGTTGATCAGAGGCTTCCCATCTGCGCGCTTCCACTTCGCAGCCTCCTGTTGTGTTATAGGGATAAACCCGTACGCAAAGCTTTTCCCTGAGTACTCCTTTGCCCGGGCTGGTTCGACATGGCGGCGAACCTGAGAGTGGATGCCATCGGAGCCTATGACGAGGTTTGCGTTGATAGATTTAGGCGTATCCCCAGCACCGGCGGACTTTGTCCACGTAACACGAACTCCGCCGTCCTCTCTCTCTGCCGAACCGTATTGCTCAATGTCGAGCACCTTGGCGCCATACTCTATAGTAATGATTTGTGGATCCACTTCTTGCTGGAGAGTTTCCAGGAGAGATTCGCCAAGAGCTTGCCGTCGAACGCGTAGAGCATCAACGTTCGGCCATAGGCGCGCGATAAGCTTGGCAGTACGGTGGGCTACGAGCTCAATGGCACTGACGGTAGAGCCACGTGGGCGAAGACGCTTGCCCGCACCGAGTGAATCCAGGTATCGTAAAGCGAGGGGCGTCATATTGACAGTGCCGCCGACGGTTTGTATAGTCTGCCGCAACTCCAGCAGCGTAATGTGGATTGGTAGCATTTTGGAAGACGGGTGTTTGGCCAGCGACAGAGCAGCGGCGAGTCCGCCAGGACCGGCGCCTATGATGACGATGTTGAATGTCGTTGCCATAGCTTTGACTGTGTGTACGTGGTGAACACTGGGTGCAGCTTGACTGTGATAGCTCGGCTCTTAATCCAGTGGTAACCAGAGCTACTTTTATACCTTGGTCCGGTAAAAACGCGTACATGTATTTAAGTAAACGTACATCACAGAGAAGAGAAAAGGTTTGGTATATTTCTTTTCAGTTGAATGCAGAAACGATAGGCGTGTCAGGAAGCCAAATTTGTGGATCTTGAGAACCAGTAGTCCATAACAGAAGCAAATAAAGACGCAAACGTTTTTGCCTGCGAGGAATGGAGGCTGTGTGCCACAGCCACAATCGGTGGAGGACCCCTACGTCGGAACCAAGCCGGACCAACGTAATGCGGTAGACCGTGCGGAGCACCGGCGCCCCGTTTGCCACCACCACCAACCTTTGATTATCCAACCTTATCCGCGAAAACACCCCAAGCACCCACCGCTCCGAGTTCCAGTACTCCAACCCAGAACGTAGATATGCCGCCGTTGGCGCCATCACTGTTACTAGCATTCTGTGCGCCCTGTCTCTGGCTTAGTTGACATTCTATCCATATACTGTTAAGTGATAGGAACATAGGGTGGATAGATTGTGCCCGCATGCGTCGTCTCATTGTAACCTAGCGTACCATAGCTCCTTTCCCCGTCTTCTTCATCACTTCTTTTCTTACTATAATTCGTCAATACCACAAATTGGAGCCCATTTCATCATATTCTCGATCACTTTGCGGCACCAACCACGGCGTTCCATTGCACTACTGCTCAATGCTGCGAAGATACGTTACGACAGCGGCCGTGAGAATGCTGTCGACAACAAGTTGATTCGCGCCTTCGATGACCCATGTCTGACAGTTCTTCTGCGTAATTTTCTTGCCGGATGCATGCTATGACGCATCAATGAGTTATTAGTCGGCATGACGCGAAGTCAGCAGCAGCCTGGCATTGTTGCTGGCAATCGCTTTGCAGGCTTACCTTACTATCCACCGTGTTCAGTGATTTCCCGGGCGCCTTGATCATGTGAAGGGCTAGCTTCAAAGGCGCAGACTGGCACAGTATCAATTTTGCGTACGCCGTGGTTGAACATGGCTGTCTCATTGAAGTATCGGCCATCTACCCACTGAAGTGGGATCCTTTTGCTGGGGCGGTTTCCTGTGGCGCGAAAGTCATGGCTGCGCTTGATCTCGAACTGGAATCCGTTTCTAACATCACCGGTAGCATGAACCAAGACGCCGAGCTCCGGGTCGCGATGTGAACAGACCCAGAATGCCCAGTGGTCCTTGAAGGGCGAGCCACTGTAAATAAGGAGTTCAACGAGGAATGCTCCAGTAGGTCCGTTGAGACTGACAGAAGGGGGTTTTGGCTGTCCAAGAACACCAGTAACAGGGCGGCGACTGCCACTAGATGTTGGCGGAGGCGGTGGAGGGGCGGGTGCTGGGGAAGGCATGGCAATGACGGCAGTAGGCACGGGGGCCGATGTGTTAAGTTGCAGAGTACGTTTCTTTGCTATTTGAATGAACTTTTCATTAACAGAGAGGGCAAAGAAGCAACTATTAATACCTTACAGAGCTCACCACGTTAACATCGCGACGCGGCATCCGCGCCCACTGACCACTTTTCCGCAGCATGGCTTATACGTGACTCTTTTTGTTTGTTTTGGCGGCTAGGCAAAAGATTTGAGAGACTAGATGCTGCAGACAACGCGGGTCAAATAGATCACCACTCCACCAAGGCGGCTGCGGAAGGTCAAACCGCAGAGTGGCTGCGCCGCCAGGAATATTTCTGGGCTGTTTGCTGACCCGAAACGCCCGCTAAGTCGCCCATACCCACACCACTACCATCGTTGCCATTCACTTTGAAACTTTCATATGCTACTTTATACACCAATCATTTGACGGGCGTCAGCAGTCTTACTTGTTTACCCATAGCGTTCAGACTCTCAATGACCTCATCAAAGGCATCCCTCCACAGCGCCGCGTTGGAATGCGTGACGGTCGACCGCAGCAGCTTTTTCTGTGAAAACCGAGCTGATGCACTCCCATCTCCAAACGAAATCAGAGCGCTGAACATCAAATCTGGCGACGTGCGTGCAGAGAACTTTTATCGCCCGCCCCCGGTACGCGTCCCATCGCTTGGCCTGCTCGTCAAGTACGGGGCCGATGTCACCATTCGTGAAGCCAACGCCCAAATGATAGCCTACGAGAGCTTGCGTGGCCAGGTCCCTATTCCCGAGGTCTTCGGATGGGTCATGGACGAAGGCCAGGTTTTCATTTACATGCAGCTTGTCCAGGGCGATACTTTGCAAGCACGATGGGAAACCTTAGATGAAGCCGCCAGGCTCTCTGTCTGTACTCAACTGAGGTGCATGGTTGATTCGTGGCGAAGATTACCACAGGAGAGCCGCGAACGTTACATTGGTTGGTAGCCCATCCAGCAAACTGGTAGTGATATTTTCCCATTACTGACAAGCTGATGAACTAGGTAGTGTATGCGGACAACCCCTCAACGATGTCTTCCTTCAAGGTCACCCAGAACTTGTTGGTCCATTCAAGGAACCTGACGCCATCGAGCAGTTCCATCATAACTGTGGCATCGAGATCACTCAGAACACGTCTATAGTCTTCACTCATGCAGATCTTGTCGCACAGAATATCATACTTTCCGCAGATACACAGCCAACGGTGGTTGCCATTATTGACTGGGCTCAGGCGGGCTGGTACCCCGATTATTGGGAATATAGCAAAGCGCGCCGCGTAGAGCTAGACCCACGCTGTATCAGCCCTGAGACTCGAGAGGAATGGCGTATGAAGTACCTGCCCTTGGTCATGGATGTGGTGGATGAGGAGGCATACTATTATCCATGGCTACAATTTGTCTTGTCCAAAGGAATTTGAAGCGAGCATTGACTACTAATTATTATAACTTTTAAAAAAGCATGGCAATATAGGTAATATGGCTCTTTATTCTATAAGAAGATCATGTTAATATATTATTAAATGGGCGGATATCTAACTTTTAATCAGGGCTTAAACTTGAGTGCTCCCTTCGGTGGTGACGGTTGCTTCACCAAAGCTAACCATTACGCCGTGCCAAAATAAAATATAAAGTATATTTCAGTATACCTCTGTTATATGCAATGGGAATTGATAATATGGACTTCGCTATTATTAAACATATTATGTGAATATTATCGAGCCTTGTCTACTGTTAGCAACTCAATTATACCAGCGTGTGTGGCTGACTCATCTTTGGCACTGGCGCCACTACTTACGGTACGTGACGATAGACCTCCAGGTCCATCCACCACACCACCACAAAAATCTACACCAACAATCTCCAACGTCCATCGCCGCCCAAAAGTCGCACGACAGAGCACACCGCCCTCCTCCCTTATCAAGCCGACACATACCACACCCCAAACTTACCAACAGCCCTTTTACAAAATGGACGCCGCCGACGACGACGCCGACGCCATGGCCGCCGCCGTGGGCTTCTCCTCCTTTGGCGCACAAAAACCACCCAACAAGAAGCGCAAGTACAACCCGCACGCAGACGCATCTACGTCCGTCTCCTCGACACACAAGCCAAAGCCCACCAGCAGCACGGGCGCCAACTCTGCGCCGCTGGGGACACGCGCACCGGCAGCGCCTCCTACCACGAATACGGATGAGATTCAGCTGGACGACGATGATGACGACAAGGACGGTGCCGGGCATGCGCCGCCTGCTGCTGCGTCTGAAAATTCACAGGCGCAGGATGCGCGCCCGGCTAGTCTGCCGCAGCGTCCAGCAGCAGGGGCAGGATTCGTTGGCACAGAGCAGGGCCATGGCCACCGGGGCGGACGGAACCAGCGTGGAGGCGGCCACCAAGGCGGCCATCAGCAGCGAAACAACCTATGGTACGAAAACTACTACGACCATCTGAGCAATGAAAACCCGTGGGCGAGGCTAGAGAAGAAGGTCGGCCTGCAACCGCGTGGGAGCTGGGTCGATCGGGAGCCGGCCGCGGCAGCCCCAGCGCCCACGCCAGCTTGAAACCAACACATGCAAGCAAGCGACACACTACATTATTAAAACTTCACCTCACAACTGCAACAAAGCTGCTTGGCTGCTCATCGGCGTTGCTGCTCTCTTCTTCACCGCCCGATGCTGTGTGTCCATCACGTGATGGATAGGCGCTGCTAGCAAGTGTTCTTGGCTTGTTCGACTTTGGCGTCACATGATATGCCCGATCTTGCTACGGTCCATGTTGCAGGCTGAGAGACAGGGACTGGTCTTGGGGGCGTCGATGAGGGCCAGCGGTGGCCTGTTCTATGGGCGTGTCATATGGCCGACTTGGGGGTGTCTCTGCATCTGCAGTACGGACAAGGACGGTACCGGTGCCGGCATGGTATTGCGGTACAGTTCAACGCCTACAGGTGGTCACGCAAGTCACGTCACTTGTTATTGACTATGAGCGGTACATATACCTGCCATTCTGGTGTCCCAAGAAGCAACATCCATACCTCCAGAATAGGAATCGCGCACTCATACAAAGGAATCCACCTAGCTGTCGCTACTCGTGGCTAGTTGGCCGGCTGAGCAAGGAACCACACCATGCAACCACGAAGCTATATACACAATCAGGCCGCACGCATGGTCCCCTGTCGGAATCCCTCCCAGCCAAACCAGGACCGTGGAACTCATCCTGCCAGGATCCCCGCCTCGCCACTGGACCAGAGCCGAGCCGAACCCTCCTGCAGGCTCTCCGGATCTGGCTCGCCCATCCAATCATTGGCTCATCGGGGGCCCTTGAATAGCTCGCAGACTCGTCCCCACACCCGTTTGCCAGCGGCCCGCAAGGGGGCGTGGAGATTACAGTGCTTAGCCGCCGCCTCGGCTGCATCCGATAAAAGCAGCATGAGATCTCGCGCCAAAACCACCAATGCAAGATTGCCGCCCAGAGCGCGCCAAATTCGAGTCCATGCAAACCGATTCCACGTATCCAAAAGTAGCCGTGATGCTCGTAAATATACCGTACAAATTATGGGAGATTTTCCAGCAGTTTCTCCTGGGCCTTTTTTTTTCTCCTCCATGCCAAAGATGCAATGCCAATCTGCGAACGTATTCGCATTTTCCCGCTATGAAATGCCCATCAAGCGCTTCGCTCGCCGTAGAAAAAAATATGAAAATATGGAAAAGCCAAAAAAGAAGCTGCTAGTAGAAATGAGTAAGAAAAGCCGTTTGGCATCAAATTCATCTGTCGGGAGAAGGGAAGCGAGCGCGGGCTTTGGCGTACTCCTTGGGGTACTTGCGCGCCGCCTTTGATTGCAAGGACCTGTAAATGACAAATTAGCAACATGATTCAGGTAGTAATTTTTTCTATCTCGCTTTCGAGAATGAATTCGTCGAATACTCCCCCGGCAAGGATATTGGTGACTTACGAGACTTTCTTCTGCGTCCACTCCAAGTCCCCGCGCACCTCCCGGGCATCGCGCATACCCTCTTGGAAGCGCTCACGGGTCCTGGCCAAACGAGCTTGGGCCTGTCTCTGCAGATCCATGAGCTCACGGTGTTTGGCATTTAGCTTGCCAGATCTGCGTGCAAACTTGTTAGCGTCGTTTTTCTTTTTTTTTTCTGGCTCTTTGGTGTGTTTCGGCTTTGGCTTGCAGGGAGCGAGGTGTGGTGGGGTGGGACTCCCAACTTACGTCTGCGCCTGGACCGCCATGCTCCGGTCGAGAGGAATGGGGTTGAAGGAATGCGAGAAACGATCCTGCATGTAATCCTGGAAATCAATTCCACTGGCGGATCCGACGCTGTCATATTCACCGGTTGTGCTGCCAATGTAGCCTGAGGAGGTGCCGGAGAAGCCATGGTGACTGTAAGATGGCACGCCAGAGACCGAGCTGATGGAGTCGTCACACTCTGGTGGCGACATGGAGTATTGGCTGTATGTGGGATACTGGTTTCCCTTACCGGGAACATTGATTGGCATGGCATAGCCAACGGTTTGGTACGGGCCAGACATGATGATGGTTGTTGATGTGGTGGTTGGTGCAAGGTTTATAGGCGCTTCCGGGGTGTAAGTGGCGAAGGGCTCAAGGACAAATGCCTGTTGGGACAAGACACGAAGTCAAGAGTGATAGATAGTGGCCAGCAAAGGTCTGGGCTGATGATCAAGGATTGGAGTCAGAGTCTTGAAGTTTGTTGAGCAAGTGATAAGGAAGGAAGAAGGAGACGAAGGCTGCTCGTCGAACACAACGCGGCCTTTTATACTTTTTGGCGAGGCACCCCTGCCAGCCATGACAAGTCATTGAGGATAACACATGACAGATCTATTCGTCGAAGCCGTTGGCAACGGCCCCGCAACGGGATGGACAGCGGATACGATGGTGCCATGAGGCCATGGGGCGACGGCAACTAGACGAAGCTGCCGTGATGGCGGGTATGGCATGTAGGCAGGGTGTGGGCCAAGAGAGACGAATGTAGAGGACAGGGAACCCTCCACCTCGGGAAGGGTGGGCCAGCGTTGCTTGATAGGAGCTTAGCGTCTGACAGTCAAGTTAAACTGGGCAAGGTCAATAAGTCACAATGGCTGGCAATTGAGCTTGCACGGTACGTCGCTAGACAGGGGAGGGTGCGAGTAAAACAAAAGGCGTCACAGTCGGGCAAAGGGAGTTGTCCGGCGGGCGTACACGGACAGAATCACGGTAGCGCAAAGGTGCTTTACTGCCGGGATACCAGCTTGGCGAGCCCAAGCACGAGGCTTGGATAGGACCGAGTGGCCCGGCGTTTGCAGCCGGGGGTGTCTGGAAAGCAAAGACGAAAAGGACTTGATATGCCGAAAGGCTACAAAAAAAAAAGCAGCCGGCCCGGATTGGTGGACCCGACGTAGTACGCGAAAAAGAGATCTAAGACTGGGTTGAGTGCTGGGTATGCAGTGCGTTAGCATCAGCAATGGTTTGGGAGGCGTGGAGTCTAAGACGAAGCCAAGGGCTGAAACAAGACGACCGAAGAGGCGGGCCCGCGACTAAGTCAGTCTGGAGTTAAGATTCTCTATCCATCCAGGACCGGGCCAGTACCAGGTAGGCAAGGTAGGCGTCATGTACTATGGAAATGCGCCTCTGGCAGCCGCGGAAAGGCCATGCACCCATGCCGCGAGGCTAAGGAATTTGTTAGACGTAAAACGAACAAGTCGTGGCTGCATTAGCATGCCAGGGCGGGCTGGAAAGACCAAAGAAGAAAAACAGCGTCGTGTCCATGACGCTAATCGCCGCCTCCAGCGAGCCAGCAAGCCATCCATCCATCCCTTGTTCTGGCTGGTGTGGTGTTATGTCCAGAGCCTGGAGAGATGCCGGGTGTATGGCTCAGGCCCTCGGACAAGCCTCAAAGGCGTGCCAGTGCATCCATACAAGCCGGAACACGCCCTCCCATTTCCTCGCCCATATGTGTGAGTACTCGCAATGAAGATTTGAGAGCCTTTGACGTGGGCATGACAATTGAAATGGACCATGGCGGGGATGGAGGGGGGCGTGGAGGGGATGGAGGGGGGCGTGGAGGGGATGGAGGGGTAGCCTGGGCTTGCCTATCCAGGGCCGCCCATGCTGGGCTTGTTGTCGCCTCACAAGCGGCACCGGCGAGGTAGGCGGGCATGGATTGACGCTACCTCGTGGCACGGCACCCCAGCCGGCGAACAAGCGCGCTCGTAGTCTGCCACTTCTACTCCGTAAAGCAGCACTGGATGGCAGGGTTGTGGCAGGGCCCTTGTCCCGTTTGTTCGGTGGTGTTTTCTCGACGTCGGCCGCCTGGTACCATACGTAGTCCTTGTACTGTCGGGGGGCACGCTCGGAAGTAGCCTGCTGCAGCCAGGAGACGCCCGATTACTCGTATCCTTTGTGCTGTACTCCGTACGCCCCCACTGGACCGGTCAGGATTAAGCCTTGGGCTCTCGGCATCATTTGTCGAGGCGCGGTACTCTCTGTATTGCGTTTGCGGCGCCGCTCGATTTACACATATGCCTTGTACAGGGCGGTTGATTTTGCCGGGCTTTGCCGCCGGCGATGTGGTAGCAACGTGTGAAAAACGAGTGACAAGCGAAAACTAGCAGGGTTGGGCACAAGTGCATCCGGAGTTGGCCAGGCATTGGGCAATTTTTGGGTGCGTTGCAAGTGGACATGATGTGGTGGTGATGCGTTGTCAAGATGTCCACCAAAAGATAGTCCGAAACGGGCACATCAACGGCTGGGGTCGGCACGGCAGGAACAGCACCAAGTACTAGGTAGGTAGGTAGGTAGTCTGTACTCCGTACCTTCCTACTTCCTGTCTGCTAGGTAAGTACCTAGGTAGGAACCATAGGTAGGCTAATATGCGAGTGAAACATCGTTCCTTCCTCCCCTGGCAGTCAAACGCCATTCTATGATGGCAGGTGCCTCGCACGTCGCTGCTGCCCAAGCTAGCAGAAAGCGAATTGCAGCCAGACAGACAGACACCATATGACCCGCCTCCGTCCAATTTGACTTTGTCCTTAACAAGCTCGCGTACCTTATGCACGTCTTTCAAGGACGTATGCGCGCATGTTCATACCTACGTACTGGACCGTATGCAATGCCAGCTATGCAGTCCCTGTCCGACTTTGCATCGATGCCTGCAGCGTCTGTGGCAAAGGATATGCGAACCGTCGTTGCCCACGCCAGTCTCGCCCCCTTGGCGTAACCCTGCCATACCGTCCTCTCGCCGCCTTCTTGCCTGCGTCCTCTCGACCCTCATTGGACTTGAAATCGGAGATCCCGGGACTAGGGGCCTGGAGCCATGGGCCACAGGCCAGCCTCGACATGCAGGTTTGATTTGGCATGATTGGTTACACACGCCTCGTTAGCAGTGGTGCGATTCCCTCTGGGGCGTGCTGCGCAGCTCACTGTTGTACATGGACCAGGACGGATGACTTTCTGCTCTGAGAGATACCCCTCCCCCACCATGGCGTCTCGAGGTGCCAAGCGCAACAAGAGCAGTGACGTCTTTCAGGCGCATCTCAAAGAAAAGCTGAGACCTGAGACCTGATAGCTGACTGAGCATTGACCGTTGACCGCTGAAGCCAGTTCAAGGCAAGGCCGCGCAAGGCCTGTTGATGTGCAACATTGTCTCAGATGGGCGCTTACTTCATTGCCTTGCCATTGATGATTGTGGCCAGTCTACTCCGTACCTACTGCCTCCATGAGGCGAGAATAGCTACATAACACCTTGTTCAGCATTCACGAACGACGTACGGACTACAGAGCGGGTGATTCAGCCCCGCCGAAATTGTCTGCAAGCTGTGCAAACTGGAACCCTGCCGTGCAGGAGTTTGTACAAATCAGACACGCCAATCAGCCTTGAAAAATATTTACGCCAGAATTAAGTGTCCTTCCGCTTAGGCATTTGGCAAGCCTCTCGAGTACGGTACGTGCACCCCGGCTCCCGGAAAATAAGGAGCACAGTCGTGCAACTTGGAGGAGGTGTGAGCGAACGACGATGCCGTTGGCTGGTGGGACAGACGGCACCCACCCACACCCTCTGTCTTGCACCACCCAACGACTCTTGACACCACCTCACTAGCCTACGCAACCTCGCCTTTGCGCACACCGCTCCCAAGGACTTGGGAACAAGGAAGCCTCAAGGGCCACGGAGCCACCATCCGTGTCTGAGCCAGACAACGGTGGCGGCGGCCATAAGGAGAGCCACTTAGGTCTGGTGTGTTCGAAGATGTCCCTTTCCTGCGCCATGCGGACAGAGCGTGCCGTGCATGTACGCCCAAGCAAGCACGAGGGGTGTAGCCATAACCGTTTTATGCATGCCAGCACTTTGGAGAACGCGGAGATCGTGAAAGCTGTACAGTTCAAGGTTGCCAAGCGTACTCGAGCCAAAGCCCATCTATGAGCGGTTCTCTCCACGTAGTACCTTGGCCCTATACGACATGCATCCCATGGTTCCGCGTCGGCCCAAAGTCAGCTGCAATTTTCGAGTAGCACCGTGCATTGAAGTTTTCGTATACAGCGAGGGCAGTGGTAATACCGTCGGTTTGTGTGACAAAAATGCAGGCAGGGCTTTGCATCCCGGTTCGAGATAAGCCGGTGTGCCTGTGACGTGATGTAGGTGTCGTTGCCGTGCTGTGCAACATCGCAGGGACTGTGCTTCGGGTGGGATGCATACAATTTGTCCGTAGTAGACATTTTGGCCACGTACATACAGTATAATGCCGGTAAAAGGGTGAGGCTGTATTGCTTGTACTTTGTATAATCTGCATCCGGCATTTTGGCCGTTGATGAGCCGCAGGATGCATATGCCACGACAACGCACAGGGTATGCCACATCCTAACGGCTAACTTGTACGCACTTGTACTATGTATGTATACATGCTCATCGGCTTACGACTTGCTATGATGTGCCGGCACTATTTTCTGTTTACATGGATTGGATTTTGCTACGGCCATGGTGAGATGAGCTGTACATTGCATACGGAGTAGTTCCATCTCCTTTTGCGTCCGGCAGGGAATGGCCCCGGGGGGCATCTCGCATACTAGTACAGGGAGCAAGTGAGTGCTCTGGGAAGGAAGACGATTAGAATAAATAGAATAATAGTAAACCACAATATTGTGTAAATTGGAGAGTAGCCCAATCCAGGTATATTTTCTTCCGCCACGTGGAAAGAATTATGACGATACTAAGCATTGGCAACTGCCGAAAAGTAACAGCCAACAATGCGACTCCATGTGCCCTATAGGGTGCAGTCGAAGATATGCCGTGATTCATATGAATAAACCAAGCCGCTGAAGAAACGGGTCCTGATTACCTCAACAGGGCCCGTTTTGGCTGCTGGGCCTTAGCCGACCTTGGCCGAGCTTCTAGTCGGGGGTTCTAGCTTCGATGGGCGCTGCAGAGATGCTCCGAGGATCCGATTGCGCGGAGGACAGGAATTAGACGGCATACTGTCGGGCGCTAGGGAAGTAATTGTTTCTTTTTGGCTTTTAAAATGCTGGTTCATTTTCCGTGTAAGGTTCAGTTCTATTGAACGGAAAATATCTAGTAAAAATTGCCAATTTAGCTAATGCAATTGGTTCGTAACCAAACCCCTGAGCCCATCTTGCCCGAGGCCCGCAGTATTCAGAGTGCGGGGATCGAAGCTAACGAAGACACGCTAAAATCTTTAACTCGCGGGGTTGGCCGTCACAAGCCGTCCTTCACATCCCCTTTTTCGGTTCGATCCCTGTCATTGTTTCTTTATATATGTATATACGGATGTGTTTCAACGGGAGGCTCTTTTCTTTTTCTCATTCTTGTCTTTTGTGTCTACCGTATAGATGAGCATGCCCGACTTATACGCCTCGCTTTGAGCCTCACCACCATTATTTTATCTGAACCACCTCACATATTCCATCATGGCAAAGCCAATGCGCGCCTCGCAAAGAGTCCTGGTTCCCCTCTCAGCAGTCATGATATTCTTTGCCACATTGACATTCACCGGTGTTCCGAACGTGTTGAAAAGACCAAGCCCTCGGATGTTTACGTCCATACGAATGCCGGTAAGGGAACACATACCCTCCACCAACAACCAGCTTGCGGAAGACCATGGCTAACCAAAAGTCTCATTCACAGACTGGAGAGCACTTTCTAGACTACCGCCGCCGCACGGCACCCATGGCCATCTACGGTGGCCTGCACGCCCTCCCCGCCATCATCTGGAGCGTGCTCATCCCCTTCCAGCACGTCGACAGCCTCCGCCGCAAGTTCCCCGCCATGCACCGCACATCGGGCTACGTGATCCTCTCCTTCTCGCTCCTCCTCAGCATGACGGGGTACTGGTTCTTCCTCTCCAAAAACGCCTACTCGCACGCCAACTGGTACCACCTGCACGACCTGGGCGGCTTCGCGGCGCCCCTCGCCTGGCCGACCTTTGAGGCGACGACGTTTCTCCTCGCGCCGTTTTACTGGGCCACCATGTACAAGACGGCCGTCACCGCCAGCGCGGGCGACTACGCAGCGCACCGCAAGTGGGCGGTGCTGCACACCATGACGGCGTGCTTCATCTCGCTCGAGCGCGTGGCGATTATCATCATGACGGGCGCGGGCTTGGTGCTCACGCTGTTTCCTGAAGAAGAGGTGCATGCGTTCTTTGGCGTGCCGGATACGGTGGACGCGATTGCGGCCGCGGAGCTGGACTTGTTTGCCTTTGGGAATATCATTGCGCTTGGCCTCGCGGCGGCGTGGGCGGCGTATGAGTTGAATAGGGCCGGGCAGCTGGATGGGTGGAAGAGGTACCTGTCTTCGATGGTGCAGGAGGAGCCAGTGGCGAAGAAGGTGGATTAAATGAGCAAACAGATTTAGAATAGATGTAACGATTATGTTCAAGTAGGCTGGTTTCAATTGACATTGTTTGAATATTTGCTGGAGATTCTGGGTGTTTGTTGTTCATTGGTATTGCACGAGAGACATAGTTGTATTGTGTGTAGCAATTCGTTGAAAAGAAGAGAGAAGAGGGCATGTTCATTTAAAAAGTATCGAAGATATACATGAAGTAATAGGAAAGAGAAGAAACATAAGCCTCTCAAATCTAATAAAGACAGGATATCAACCTTTTGCTCCGTTTCTGTTTCCAAAAGCATCAATATGGCCAAGAACTGGTATATGCCCCAAGGTTTAGTGTGGAGGCAGTTTCTATAATCTAGGCAAAGATCTTGAGGAATCCCCAGATTCCGAGGCCGCTAAGGACGGGAATCGTCAGGTTATCGTCCCAGTTGAAAATGTCAACCACCTCGCTGGCCGAGGCGACAAAGCCCGACCACACGCTCATGACACCGAGGGCCAGCGAGCCGGTGATGCTGGCGGCGCTGGCCTCGAGGCCGAGCGCATCGGCGACGGCGCCCGGCAGCGACAGCACGCCCTTGAACTGGAAGTGCTCGTCGCCAGGCATGGGCCCAATCGTGGGCACGACCCAGCCGTAGAAAAAGTACGACGTGGCGATGCCGACGAGGAAGGCGGCAAAGGAGCCTGCGAGCGACTTGCCGCGGCGCAGGCGGGGGGTGTAGCGGCCCCAGAGGCGACCGAAGGTGCTGGCGGCGGTATCGCACCAGCTGAGGAGCAGGACGCTCATGACGCCAACGTCCTTGGGGAAGAAGTACAGCACCGTCCAGGCGCCGAGGAGGTACCAGATGACGCCGTTGTAACCGTCGTACTCGCTCTCGCGCATGAGGGCGCCCAGGACTCGCACGTAGAAGCGGTTGAGGGAGGCGAAGCGATGGCGCAGGATGTCGGTCGTGGCAATGGGCACCAGCGCCGTCATCAGGTACGGCGGCACGGAGCTCACATGCGTGCCCGACGAGTACAGCCAGATGACGAAGAAGCCAATGGACACGTGCAGGGCTTTGCGCGGCACCTCGTGCTTGTGCACGAAAGTCCTCCAATGTCTGTGAATCGGGATGAGGCCGAGCGGGCTGGGACTGCGGCTAAAGTCGCGCCAGCTCCAGCCCGCCGGCTGCGGCGGCGCAAGGAAGTTGCCGTTGGGCACGACGGGCTTGCCGTTTGACGGTGACGACGCTTTGCCTTCCGAGGGTGTTTCTTGCGGGGGCGATCGTGCCGTCATGCGCGGGATCTTGCCGTCGATGGGCGATCGGCTTCTGGTCCGCGACCGGCGCGTCCCGGGCGGCGGGGAGTCCTCGTGGTCGTCGCCGTCGATGCCGCCCTTGTCGAGGATCTGCGACGACTGCGGCGTCGTTCGTCGGCTACCGGAGCGCGTCGTGGGCGCGGAGTACTCGGCGGCGTCGGAAGACGAGGGTTCGACCACGCGCGGGGTCTCTGTAGCGGCGGCCTTGCTGCGACGTTGTGACATAGTGTTGATGTTGTTTCTGGCGGCGGCGGTGAGGGAGAGCGGCGGCAGCGAAGCGCAGGCGGCAGTTCCGGCGAAGATGCGCCGAGGTAGTAAGAGGAGTGAATCGACGACGAAGAGCGGAGAGGAGGGCGAGTGTCTATCGCGACGGGCCAGGCGACGCGAAGAGTCGAACGCGTGAGAGTGCGTCGAGTAGGTGGAAAAGAGCGACGACGAGCCCGCAGGTGCAGCTGTCGCGTGACTGGATGCAACGTCGACCGTAATTGTTGGTGGTGGTAGCGCCGGCGGTGGTGGCGGCGGTGGTGGAGATGCGGCCGCGGGCGGTTCTAGTAGCGGCTCCAGGATGTCTCGACGTTGTACTTGTTCCGTAGCGGTGCTGCAGCAGAGGTGATTTCCCCGGCTGGCATCTCCGCTGGAACAAGAGAAAGGAGAAGGAGAAGGAGAATGTCCCCGGCCAACGAAAGGATTCCGGCAGCGGCGGCCTCGGTAGCGGAGACGAACGATGGATTGGTCTTTTTGGTGGAAAACGGGCTTGCAGGATGGAAATTGCAAGATTTTTTTGGCCTTCCGCACTGGGGTGCTGGCCGGCCGAGCTTGGCTAGCCTTGTAGATTTTGGTGGGGTTTGACGGGGGTGGCTCCTCCCGGCCCTGCGGTGAGGTGAGCCGTCGTTATGGTGCAGTCTGCGCAACAAGCGTGCCCGTTTGTCTGGGGCGGCGCTGACGGGCTGTCATTTGGTCGCATGTGACAGGACAGCACGGTGACCTGTGCGTGCTGAGGCTTGGGCTAGCCAATATGTATGGCTGGATATCCTCAAGTCCTCAGGGGTTAAAATGAGAACAAGGGGAGGGTACTGGCTTGGAGATCTATTTACTTGTCACGGTAGCCAAATTCGTAGCATCGGCCGCGGGCTGTATGGAAATCGCCGGGTCGCCGTGGTATGGAGCATGAGCAGACCCCGTCTCCATACAAGCTGCCAGCTGGCCGTGTCTAATTTCGGCGGCTGCTCCCGAGTTGCGTTTGCATCAACCTGCGGGTTTCTACCCATGTCCACGCAAAATATATCACGGTACTCTGTCTATAAGGTATTTTAGCCTTGTCACCAGCTACAGCAGTGTAGTCAAATTCAGAAATCTGTACTCCTCGATGTATTCCGTGGCACCTATTCCCGTCATTCAGAGACCAGCCCCGCTCGTCAGAGCACAACTCTCGCCGCCGTTCAAAGCAGCTTACAAACACGCAACGCCAAAACATAGCATCCCAGAGCCGTGATTTATTCCCTCTGTCCCGTTACGCCATCCAAAACCAATATCGTACCGCATAACACCCTGTCCGCCCGTGATCCCCTATCCAGAGGCTTCTTCCGGCTTTGGTTTCTCAGCAGCCTTGTCGCTCGTGTCGCTGGCCGAAGACGTATTCGACTGTCCTCGAGACCGGGTTCCTGTGTTCAAACTTTTGTCAACAAACTAAAACCCCAAGGCCGCTTGACGGTTTAACATACTTTTGGCAGTAGGCAGCGCGTCGGCGAGCATGTCGCCTTCGTCGTCTTGCGGATTCGACCGGTTCAGCAAGTAAGCTGCGCCCACGCTCCCGACAGCCACAGCAACGGAAATGTACCCAACAGTGTCCGACATTTTTTCTTTTTCTTCACAGTATTGCTCGCTAAAACGAGGAAAATATCAAAAGAATAGTCGTGATTAATATTTGGCCATGGTATACATGTCAGAATGGAAGACCCAAGTCCTCGTTCCAAGGAGGGGAAGACATCCCGCGCCGCTGCCAATGGCCCGAATAGGCTGCAGGCTGAAGCGCCACATACTATTATCCTGCTGAACTCGTGATCCGAGACAATACTACCTCACTCGCAGCAGCTATCTGCAGTGGCGACAGATCAGACGGTAACATTTGCACCTGGATACTACGGTATGGAATGGTAATCACATGGATTAAATATTTAGGCTGTCGACGATCGAGATGCTTGCTCTAGGAGACCCGCACACAGCACCGCGCCGCATTATAACACGACTTGAAACGACCGGTTTATTCGCCTGCGTCTTCGCTTCTGTATCTTCTATATTATGCGTGTGAGTATTTATTCTGACGGGGAAATATCAGAGGATACACTCTGCTCGCTATTCTCTATTGTGGTCGTATACAATGCCCGGAACGCCGACCGTTGCGAAGCCAAAAGTCCTCGTGGCGTGCCGCATTCTATAATATGACCGTTTTCCATCAGAATGACACGGTCAAAGTCGAAAATGGTGTGCAGCCTATGGACGACAGCAATCACTGTATGCTGGTGAAACTTGTCTAGGACAACGCGTCGTATGAATTCCTCGTTGTCAAAGTCGATGCTTTGGAAGGTCAGTATTCGAACGACTCCACAGTTAGCGATGTACGCACCTGCTTGTCGCCTCATCCAATAAAAGTAAATGACCTGGCCGGACGAGCGCTCGTGCAAGACATAGCAACTGCCGCTGCCCGCGAGATAGCTCTCCTATGTCCGACTCCACGCCGCCCTGAGCTTCTATAAGAGCTTCCAAGTTGACATCACGCAGTGCGTTCGCGATAGCGTCATCGCTGGCGAGATGCAGAGGGTCGATATTGTCCCGCACACTTCCGTGCAGAAGAAGCGGCTCTTGGGATAGAGCGTTCACCCTCTCGCGTACCGACTGTCGTTTTGTTGCGGAAATGTCAATATCGTCAATGGCAATGCTGCCGCTGTCAATATCCACCATGCGTAGCAGCGAAGATATCAACGACGACTTCCCACTGCCTGTGCGACCGCATACAGCAACCTTTTCGCCTGGGCTGATGGGTAGATTGATGTTCTTCAGGACTGGTTCGCCTGAGTTGCCGTAAGATGCTGAAACATTAGAAAAGATAACGGCGCCAGCCGTCGGCCAGTTTTCTGGGGCTGCCTCGTTTTCGTGTTCGGTATTCTCAGGCTTGGTTGTCATTACGTACGTCCGAATTCGATTAATCGCCCCGAGAGCAGTCTCAACGTGTACCCATTGGCCAATGAGGCGCTGCAGAGTAGCACTGAAGTCCATTAGATTGAAAATGGCAACTCCAAGCAACCCAGTACGCCCTTGTTTCAGGGTAGTAGCAAAGGCGATAAGAAGAACCCCAATGCCGCCGGTCAGTAAATCCAGGACCAGACCAATCCATCTCCTGATGCACCATAGAAGGTAGTACGGCTTCTGTGACGCGTTGAGAATCTCCCGGTTGCGCTTCACGTAATCATCTGACCATCCATAGGCGCGAATGCTGGAAACGCCGTCCAATGTTTCTAGGAAGTGTGAGAATAATGGTGCTTTTGCCTCGATATCCAGAAGTCTGAGTTGCCGCGAGGTACGAAGATAGTATACTTGTATCATGTACACTGCCATCACGCAAAAAGGAACAGCGGCCGCCAAGTACCCGGAGCCAGTGAAGACTAACGCCCCCGCTATGATGACGTTGAAACATTCAACCACTGTTTGATCGAGGGCACCCGGGAGATCGTTGTCGATTAATTGAAGATCCTGGCTAAATCGGTTGGTGATGTGCCCCGCGTCTGTTGATGTCAGAAATGCGGTTGTTGCAGTCATGGTCGTCGTGAGCAAACGCTCATGAAACTTCCAAGCAATTTTGGGAATAACCACCAATTGAAAGACGGAATCTGATGCCATGCAGCCAATAATGGCTAGCAGGGCAAGCATTCCGTAAATACCCAGCCAGTAATCTATATCCTGGTTTGGATGAAGAGCATTGGCATTGGTCCACCACTGCAGCCAAATTGACGGAAATGTGACGCCAAAGACGTATAAACTGCACGCGATGAGATATATCACCATTGTCCATTTTCCAGCGATGTGAACAAAGTATTTATATACGGTGAAATCCCCGCTTCGACGGCTGGTAGTGTCACGCTCCTCTTCTTCATCATTTGGCAGTTCGAGTTCCTGCAATGTATCATCTGAGAGCTCAAGTTGCCCTCGCGATGTTGCGGGCGTGGGTTGGCCCATGAGGCGCTGAACATAGCCTCCCGATTTGGAGACGGCTTGCATCGACCCTTGCTCTTCGATACTGCCATCCTCGCCCAGAACAACAATATCATCAGCAAAGTATGCATGAGATACTGCGTTTGTAGAAAATACAACGGTAGTCTTCAGCTGCTTCAAGAGGCCGTCGGGTCCGAACACTGCGTCCAAAATTCTTCGCTCTGTGGCACGATCGAGGCCAGCCAATACATCGTCGAGGACCATGACTGATTTCCGGGAGAATAAAGCACGAGCCAGCGCGATTCGGACTTTTTGGCCACCGCTTAGACGAGAACCTCGTGTGCCTGTCTTGGTTTGGTCGCCGTCTGGTAACTCGTTGAAATCGGCAATGAGGCAGCATGCTTGTACAACTGTCCTGTACCAGCCTGCATCCCATGTGGATTCGCCGACAATATTACTACGAATGGTGCCCCAGCTGATCCAGGGAGACTGCGGACAGTATGCGCAAGTCGAGAAGCCCTTCCATAGTAACCCGGCAACTTGCGGGAGTTCACCGAGTAAAAGTCGCAGAAACGTCGACTTCCCCGACGCGACTGGCCCTACAACCATGGTCATTCTATGAAGAGAAATACGAAGATGGAGACCATGAAGAATCATGTCTTCAGTGGTGTAGCCAGCGCTGACGTTTCGCATGGCGATAATGTAGCTGTGCTCTTGATGGTCGGCCACCTCGGCGCTGGCGATCGCCGTTTCGACGGCGGGAACTCTGTCCGAATCATCGCTTGGGGCACCTAAAACGCCTTCGACACTTTCTATCTCCAGCGGGGCTCCTTTCTCGCGCGAGAGAAGATAGCTCTGAATACGACTGATCGAGTTGGCAAGTGTCTGAGCATCTTCGAAGCCATTCAGGATATGAACCAAGGGCTCATCCAGCAGCTGAAAAAGGCTCAGTGAAGCAAAAGCCACACTATCTTGCAGTGTTTGTGAGTTACTATCTCTGGCGAGGAGAATATACACGCCAAACGCCCAGACGGGAGCGATAGTGGAAGAGGCGTATGTGATACCGGTTTCCAGAATGGAAAGAAGCCGATGCCGACGAGAGGCGCAGATTTCCGCCGTTCTCAATCTGCTAATGGCGTTTGAGAACACGCGGCTCAGACCAGAAAATCGAACCGCAGTGGTCGCGGTCAGAAGCTGCGTTGTTGCCGCTAGGCGCTCCTCGATTGCTTCTAGCCAGGGTTCCTGAGCGTTGCCTGCCGCCGTCGCCACAGGGATACCTAACAGCAGACACAGTATTACCCAGATAGCGGGAGCTATCATAGCCACGCCAAGAAGCCTGAAAAGCAACCACATGGCCAGCACAACTTCGATCGTGCCGGCGAAAAAGTCGTATATAATTTGCAGCGAAAGGGCGATGCGGTCAATATCAGCACTCATCAGAGTTACTGCTTCAGCATCGGATATTTCGGCCGAACTTATTCGAATCGTCTTTTCATAGATGAGAGAAATCAAGCTGCCGCGGAAGATGGTGACAAGACGATATGTTTTATGCTGAAAGTGCGCATATGTCGTTGCTTTTCCAATGTAGACGATTGCGTATGCGGCGATCAAGCCATACGCGTCGAACTTGTCATCGGATTTATCGGGCTTGGCGACGAAGACAAGCACTCTCTCGATCAAAAATGGCTCTGTGAATATGAATCCAGCGTATGCCAATCGCGGGATGATGCCGGCCAAAAGATGCCATTTGTAGTGCAGGAGCAGCGTCCACAAAAGCGCGTTGCGGCTAGATTTTGGGGTTGTTTTCCACTTTTCGTTGAGCACCACTGGATTAGAAGCTTCGACAATGGCACTGTCGAGTGGTGTTAATGATTTCGCAGTAAACGTGCTGCGGAACCCGGTTGCGAAGAGCGGATTGAGCCATAGAAAGAGTACTCTGTTGTATAGCCCACTACTTTCCTCTGGAGAGACATGCTGCCACTCAGGAAGCAGAAGAGAGCGTTTTCCAAGCAGTTCAAGGATAAGCAAGATAATTTTGGTCGAGAAGCAGCCCGCTACTAGCCACGTCAACTCCTGACTTCCGAAGATGAAGAACAGCGTGCGCACGCGGGCCATGTCGAAGAGAGAGGTGATGCCGAGGAAAGCCGTGAGGAGGGAAGATGGACGCAGCGAGCGTTCATGTTCTAAACAGGATGTTACAAACAGCAGAGAATACCCGACAATATTCATCGAGATGGTGAAAATGGTGAGTCGTGTTTTGTCAGCTTCCGGTTGCGCCCACAGCGCGATGATGGCTGCTTGAAGGGCAACATTGGCAGCATATGTGATCTTGGGATAACCATTAGCTGCAAATCATCAGAAACCTTGGTACTGTAGCCTTACCGCCTTGGACCGAAACAGCCACGATCGTCGCGATTTAATGGTTTCGCGCCAAAGGACAGAGACGCGAACAACGGCCCAGCAAACTGGATCATTAGCTCCGTCCAAACATTTGACAGATGATACGAGCACTAACGCGCGACGGCAAGAGGCAAAATTGTGAGAATACTTTCCTCAAAGAGCAAAGTAAAATCTCTTCCCTCTTGACAGGAATTAGCAACCGTCGGACCAAAGACATCTTGGACATCTATTCCACAGGGAGATTGTGAGCCAGCCATGTTCCATATTTACCAGTTGCACCGGTTTACGTTGATAAACGCCCCGGTCACGTACGACTTGGGGACATTTCACTACATGTACTCCAGATATTTGCGCTCGTTGTTACAGAGCCCTCACATTGCAACCCGGCGAAGAGTCACACCGTTTTAGAGGTGGTACTTGTGTGCCACCACAACCGCCTTTGGACTTGCGACAGGCAGTAGCCCCACAGAAGGATCGTTCTAACCAGCGAACGCAACGCGGGGGCAAACTTCGGATTGGCCCGATGAAGCAAGGCACAAGCAAAGCAGTTCTATGCTCCTACAAATATCCTCTGTGCATACATATACTGCCGTGAGCTGCACATGAAGGTGGCGACGGCGTGGAGGTGCACCTTTTGTCATTATAGTTGCGGGACTCGCAGCGAGGAGCAGAGCTGTGAACTTGACTGTCAGAATTTCCCTGTGCCGCGATGCCCTCAACGCAACAATTGTACACAATCAAGGCCGTTGTATTTCGGAAGTATACATGCTACTAAATCGAGGATTTCGAGTTGTCGGGGCGGAGTGAGCGTGCGACGAACGATGAGGAACATGTACTCGCGTGTTGATTGAAGCATGCGAGAGGAGGACATCCGTACCCTCCCAGAAGGGCTTGCCGCCACGGCCGAGCTCAGAAAAACCAACCTTTCTCTCGAATGGTTCGGCGTGAGACACGTTGCCATTGTGTAATCGGACGGGAGCATGAGCTGTCTTGCCGCGCCGTCAATGCCCTGCTGAGACGGCACGATTCTGCTAATTGAGCCGCAAGTTCTTTTTTTAGAATGGCCACAAGGTTGCGCCGTTAGGCCCTTATGTCTCTCACTGAATCATTCATCACCCCACAGCCAGGGACCGCTAAAGACGTTGCTTACAGCGTTCGGAGGATTGGATGACCCGACTGGAAGGAGAGGCGTGTGTGGTGCCGCCTACATACACGAGAACGGAACGACGGGAATGGGACGGAAGCAGCAGGCACAGGATTCGCAAAATGCCCAAATAAAATAACATGGCGGAATATTAACTCTGGCAAAGCACCATCAAAGTTTCAGAAACCACCATTGCGGAACCTCCAACTCGGACGTTGTGGAACGAATTCTCCAGACAATGCCACCACACGGCAGGCGTACTTGGCGGCCAGACACCCGTCAGAAATATGCCTTACGAGGCGAGCGGGATTAAAATGGTGCATAAGCATTGCGCTTGCGAACGCCACCTCAGACAAGGCACGGTGCCCGCGTTGCGCTAACAGCCAGCCTTGCAGGCGCTAACAACCAACGTTTCCCACTAGGATTCACACCGTCTTAT
Source organism: Lecanicillium sp. MT-2017a (assembly GCA_003056585.1). NCBI lineage: Eukaryota > Fungi > Ascomycota > Sordariomycetes > Hypocreales > Cordycipitaceae > Lecanicillium > Lecanicillium sp. MT-2017a. Next base: position 685,874 of record PXYN01000241.1, read on the forward strand.
ACAGCTCCACCGAGCTGAAATAGCCCTGCAGCTCTCGGCCATGTTAGCCAATACCTCACCATGTCAACGACAAACGCCTCACTTTTCCGCCAATGTCAATCTTGTCGCGGCCCGCAGGGACCTCTGCCACTTGCAGCTTTTGCACCTCATGGCGGCTTGAAGCCCCATAGCTACAGGCTTCCCATGTACTCTTACACAGCCTTGTTGGGGTTAACTTGCAGCCACCACACAAAGCCATGTCATGGGCAGTGCGGGTTCGCAGTAAAGATACTTACCCGGGCTTGAATGGGTACGAGTAAGTGAGGCACGCTAGTTCACGGAGTTGTGTACAGCCGATATCGTTCCTTTGCGCCGCCGCCTGGTCTGCGGCTGTCCCCCGTGTCTTGATAAAGGCTGCCTCCCCTGTCCAGCTGAGCATCGTCGCGTCTTCGAGGACACAAGCAAATCAATAAACTCGCTTGCCACAGTCTCTTCTTTACGCCATCTTACGCGGGTCGAGCTTCACCAAACGCAAGCTTCACAGCGCAACACCAAACCATGAAGACCCAGCTGTTGCTGTTGAGCGCCTCTCTCGGCGCCGAGCTGGTATCAGCCGGCTATCGAGCATATGAAAGACTGGACGCGCGACCTCTCCCCCATAGCATTCGGAAACGAATCAATGACAACTCACCTTTCTTGGAGGGCTTCCCCATCGTCAATGTGGCCCTCGGCGGCTGTGATGCCGGCAAGGTCCCTTGCGGCGAACTTTATTGCATGAAGGCCGGCAACACATGCTGCTCCGATGGCAGCAGCTGCCGAGCCAACTTCAAGTGTACTCTGACCGGCTGCATCCCCGAGGACGCCGTCGACTGCGGCGATGGAAAGTACTGCGACGCGGGAGAAACTTGCCACCCCTCCGACGACACCTGCTCTGGGGGTTCCGGCGGTGGAAGCGGAGGGTCCGGCGGTGGCTACGGCGGCTGCGACGTCGGTGAGGTCTCCTGCGGTGCCAACTACTGCATGGACGCCGGCCGCGTCTGCTGCTATGACGGGACCTCGTGCAAGGGCGGCCAGGAGTGCACGGGGACGGGCTGCATTCCCGCGGGAGCCGTCAGCTGTCACGATGGCACGTACTGTGACGAGGACGAGTATTGCACTAGCGACGACACCTGCGCCAAACGAGACGATGGGGGTGGAAGCAGCGGAGGCAGCAGCGGAGGTGGAAGCAGCGGAGGTAGCAGCGGAGGCAGCAGCGGAGGTTCCGGCTCCGGCGACACCTGCCCGGCTGGCACGGAGACATGCGGCATCTATCATTGCATGCCGATAGGCAACACGTGCTGCAGCGACGAAGAAACGTCCTGCAAGCCCGGCTACGAGTGCATGTCGCGCGGCCGCTGCATGCCCGAGGGCTCTGTAGACTGCTACGACGGAACCTATTGCCACGACGGGTACGAATGCATGCCTACCACGTGCCACAAGAAGGGATCTTCGGGCTCGGACGACAGCTCGGGCTTGAGCTCCGGCTCTGGCTCTTCTGGGTCATCCAGTACATCGGACGATGACGAAGATACAAGCCCTCAGCCTACGGATCAGTCGAATGGGCCCACCAAAAGCCAGGACAGCCCTGCCAATACCAGCGAGCCGGGAGTGGCGTCAGGTCTCCGGCCTTCGATTCAAGGAGTGATTTCTGTACTCCTTGTCGTGCTGCCTTTGGTGCTGTAATGGGCTTTCCGAGTTGTTTCTGCTGAACAATGAGATGATGCCGAGTACTCTGTACTAGATGGACCATCCTACAATTAATTTGATAATGTTGATACCACAAATACCATGATATATTTGCTCAATTAAATACCCTACTTTCAGAGAATGCTGTAGTTTACATCCGCCCTGGATCAAGAAGTGGTTCCATGTGTACCGTACGCCACAGGCCACTAACACGCTGCCACCAAAAACATCCTCGCTAACAAGGTCGGTCCACACCGGCGCCCTGGCGGACGTGCCCCACCACCCAACTTCCAAATTTGGCGGCTGCACGTGCGATAAGATAATAATTTTCTTGATGGCGGCGATTCTCTGCGACGAAGAATCTCAAAAAGTCTCGGCCACGCACCGGCATTGCACCTCTCCAACACCCAAAAAGAAAAGCCATGGCTCCCGGAAAGGTTCAGGGCAAGAAGAGCGCCAGAGCCTGGGATGGGCTCTCGCCGCCGCTGGAGGACTGGATCCTCGAGGCGGTTTCGGCCATGGGATTTAAGCAGATGACGCCCGTCCAGGCGGCGACGATACCGCATTTCCTGGGAAACAAGGACGTAGTCGTCGAGGTACGTAAAAATTCTCGCTCTTTTTTGGACTCCTTTCCCACAGCATTCTAACATTTTACTATAGGCAGTCACTGGCAGTGGCAAGACACTCGCCTTTCTCCTCCCGCTCGTGCAGCGCCTCCTCCGCGCCGAAGAACCGACCAAGCGTCACCATGTCGCCTCCATCATCGTCTCGCCGACGCGCGAGCTCGCAGCGCAAATACATACCGTCCTCCTCTCCCTCCTCGAGTTCCACGCCGCGTCCGCCGAGATCCTGCCATACCTCAAAGAAGACGACAAGCGACCCGCGACAGCGGGCGCGGTAGTCGTGCCGCAGCTGCTCGTCGGCGGCACGACAACGACGGCGCAGGATCTGAGCTACTTTATGCGCCATAGCCCCAACCTGCTCATCTCGTCGCCCGGTCGGCTGGTCGAGCTGCTGTCGTCGCCGCACGTGCACTGCCCGCAGTCGACGTTTGACATGCTCGTACTCGACGAGGCCGACCGCCTGCTGGACCTGGGCTTCAAGCAGGATCTGCAGAATATCCTCGGGCACTTGCCCAAGCAACGGCGTACGGGTCTCTTTAGTGCCAGTGTGAGCGAGGCGGTCGGCGAGCTGATTCGTGTGGGCCTGCGCAATCCTGTCAAGATTGAGGTCAAGGTCAAGATGAAGGACGGCGGACTGCTGGAGGACCGACGAACGCCGGCCAGTCTACAAATGTCATATATGGTGAAGCCGGCGAGCCAAAAGTGGCTGGCCGTGGGCAAGTTGCTCGAAAACCTGCCCATTATGCCGCAGAGGAGCATCGTGTTCCTGTCTACGTGTGCTGCGGTGGACTATTTTCAGCACGTGCTGCCACAGATTCTGCCGTCGTCGGTTTCATTAGTACCGCTACACGGAAAGCACCCGTCGAATGTGCGAGAAAAGAACTTTAAAAAGTTTTTAACGTCGGTTTCGCCAACTCTCCTCCTCACAACTGATCTAGCAGCCCGTGGATTGGATATTCCCCAAGTGGACCTGGTTATCCAGGTTGACGCGCCATCAGATCCCAAAGTTTTCATTCACAGATGTGGCCGCGCAGGCCGAGCAGGCCGCAAGGGCCTCGCCGTGGTCATGCTGCACCCTGGACGCGAGGAAGACTACATTCGCTTCATGGACGTAAGACAAACGCCCATTACGCCGCTGCTGCGGCCAACAGTCGAGGTGTCGGAAGAAGAGGCGCAGGCGGCGACAGAGCGGATACGTCAGCTGGTACGAACCGACCGCGGCCTGCTCGACAAGGCGCAAAAGGCATTCGTCAGCTGGGTACGAAGCTACGGGGCACACCAAGCCACGTCCATCTTCCGGGCGGCCGATCTCGACTGGACCGATCTGGGCCACGCCTGGGGCCTGCTCCGCCTACCGCGGATGCCCGAGCTGAAGAACTGGGAGGGCGACAAGCTGCTCGGCCAGCAGGTGGACTGGGACAACTTTGCCTACAAGGACAAGGCGCGCGAGCAGGCCCGCCTGCAGGCGCTCGAGGACGAGAAGAACGGCGCGGCCGAGGAGCGCGCGGCCGAGGCGAAGCGCAAGCGCAAGAACAACTCGGCGTGGAGCGGCAAGCACGAGCAAGAGGGAGTGCGCGAGGAGCGCCGCGAAAAGAGGCGCAAGAAGCGCGAGGCGGAGAAGACGGCCAACATGACGGACGACGACAAGGTCAAGAAGGCGGAGCTGGATGACCTGATTAGCCAGGTGAGGGCGCAGAACAAGGCCAAGGCGGAGGCCAAGGCGGATGAGTTTGAAGGATTTGATGACTAGATGGCATATAAAAAGGCGCCAGAATAAAAAGCATTGTACATATTCATTTGGAAATTCACTGTACGCGTATCCGGCTCTCGGTGATGGAAGGCTGAGTAGGGTTACGAAGTGACGTTTGAGCCGCATGTTCACTAGCCAAGTGTCGAGACAGTGAGCATTACGTATGCACCAACGTAGACGATGGATACTTTGTCTTGAATTAGCAGGTCCATCTGCCGTATCCCTTACGAGATGATATCCCGTGTAGGCGGATCAAGCGTAAATCGAATCTTCAATCGAAGGTCGCAGTCTCGGTGAGTACGACAAGGCGAAACAAGGCGAGAAACAATGAAAATATCCAAAATATTCCGATTGGACGCAGGTGAGACGGACGTGGCTTGGCTATCTTCCCAAGCTGGCAATGGGGGCTTGGTGGGCTGACAGGGCAAATACATTAATACGGGCAGGATCAATACGCGTATAGCAGGGTGAAACGGGGTTCACGGTGGTGGGGCGTGAACGGGCTTTGGTGGTGAGGCGGAGCGGGCACACCCGCTTATACGGCAAGACGCTGGGCACAATGGGGGACAATGGCGTAATTTTGGCAGGGCCAGTGGATTTGGGATTGGTGAGGGGAGAGTGCAGAGGAGGCTTTGAGGCTGCGTTTGTATGGGTTTTCTTTGACTGTGGAGTTTTGTTCGGCGGATAGATATATATAGATGTACGCCCGACATCCCCGTTTCTGTTTTCGGGGGCTGCATTGCATTCACTCCTTTTCAGTAACAATCCAGGGCGAGAAATCGGGGAGAATAAAATGCCAGAATTAAAGGCATATCACAACTACTTCCTGTGGGACTATGTCCCGTCGCTGCCCACAGCGATTGTGGCGACGATTCTGTTTTGCATCACTACAGGCGCCGTCCTCTGGCGCAGCATCACAACACGGACACGATTTGCCATCCCGTTCATAGTCGGCGGCTTCTGTGCGTTTTCTACGCCTCCTACCCATCCCCCAGTCCCAATCCTGCAGCCAATACCAGTACTAACACTCCGTCTCCCTCCCACAGTCCAAATCATCGGCTACATAGCCCGCGCCGCCTCGTACGAGCAAACCGACAACCTGGGCCTCTACTGCATCCAATCCATCTTCATCCTCGTCGCGCCCGCCCTCTTCGCCGCCTCCATCTACATGACCCTCGGCCGCGTAACCCGCAGCATCCGCGGCGAGCGACACTCGCTGATCCGCCCGCAATGGCTGACGCGCATCTTTGTCAGCGGCGACGTGTGCTCGTTTCTCGTGCAAGGAACGGGAGGCGGGCTAATGGCCATGGACAGCTTCAGCAAGACGGCTGCGCAAAACATTATCCTCGCCGGGTTGGCGGTGCAGATTGTGCTGTTTGGGCTGTTTTGCGCCACGGCCGTGGTGTTTCATGTGCGGCAGCGGAGGTGGCCGTCGGCCGAGTCGGCGCGTGGCAGCGACAGCAGCAGCAGCAGCAGGTGGGAGCGCACGCTGTGCATGCTCTACGGGACCAGCGCGCTCATCATGGTGAGGTCGATCTTCAGGGTGGTAGAGTATGTCATGGGCCGTGATGGGTATCCGCTGCAGCATGAGTGGACGCTGTACGTGTTTGATGCGCTGCTGATGGTGCTGGCCATGGTGGTGTTTGCGTGGTGGTATCCTGGCCGGCTGAGCGTGCCGCCGGGCGGGGAGGAGGATGGGATGAGTCCTGGGGAGGGAAGCGTGCGGTTGGAGAGTAGCGGGTATGCATCTGAGGAGAGGCAAAAGTAAGCTATGTGCTCTCGACGGTCGGTTTGTATTTTCTGGGGTTTTTTGTCATTTTTCCTGGGCGTTTTGTTATCGGTATAAGATATAGACTATAGACGTGGTGAAGCGGGAGAATACCTCGGTTGCAGCTTGTTCAAGTACTCGGCTGAGAGCCGCTCGAACGACGAGCAAAAATTCTAAAAATAAAAGCACTCCATCATACGATAATATCCCGTCCATGATAAAGTCACACCCAACATACAAAAATAGCACTTCATCGCCCGTTCGGCGCATCCTCTCTACACGGCACATGTGCACCAAGGCTCTCCTCCTGCTCTCCGCCCCCATCTCCGCCCGCAGCGGATCATCCGGGCCACCGCACAGCACGCAAAAACGCAGATCGATCCAGCGCCAACCAACCACCAACGTACTCCGCCCGTAAAGTCCAAAGAGCTAGTCCAGTCCAGTCCTAGCCAACGAAGCCCGGGTTCATAAACGAGTAGGCGAATTCTTTTTTTCTCCTTCCCCTTCCCTCGGCGCACTGCCGACCACACACACACACAAACCCCACTAGACCAACAACAACTCCGACCGCAGATCCTGCCCAGAGGACGTCGCGCGCAAAAAGGACTTCACCTCGCCGCCCTCGCCCACAGGAAACTCCATCATCGCTCCTCCTCATCCATCGCAGTCTCATCGCATCTCATCGCCCGGATGGCCGCACAATAACCAAGTCATCCCCGATGGACACTTCCTCCGCGCCGCCCGCCGAAAACGGCACATCGCCCAACGGCGTCGTCGGCGCATCCTCTTCCTCTCCGCAGGCCACCACGCCCGCCACGACGCCGCAGTCGTCGTCGCATCACGACTCTGCCGCCACCAACGGCACCAACGGCAACGGCACCAGCAACGGCGGCAGCGGCGGCAGCTTCGTCGTCGGCCCCAACGCCAAAACCCGCCGCACCCATCGCAAGTCGCGCAACGGCTGCGCAGAGTGCAAGCGTCGCCACATCCGCTGCGACGAGCGCCGGCCCGTCTGCTCCAACTGCGCGACGGCCGAGCGCAGCTGCGTCTTCCCGCGCGGTCCCGGTGCCGCTGCTGCTGCATCGTCGAATAAGGCGGCCGCCGCAGCAGCCGTGGCCAGCATCAAAAAGGAACCGCCGTCCTCTGCTAGCACAAACGGCCATCATCAACACGTCCCCTATCAACATCCCAGCCCGGCGCCGAGCTCATCGGGTCTGACGCCGCTGCCGGAGCCGGAATGCCTTCAGCAGACGTCCATCCCCTCGCCTCACTCTCACTCTCACTCTCACCCTCAGCACCAACGACATCCTCTCCTCCCACCCATCTCGCAAGCTCATCATCATCCTCACGCCCCTCCGCCTCCTACCCTCTCCTCCGCACCTCAATACGCCACATCCTCACCCTCAACACCACACACGACATCCACAACCGCCCACGCCAACACACCACCAACAACCACATCCGCAACCGCCGAGTTCGAAAGCACCGCCTCCTCCGCCAACGTCTTCACCCCACAGCACCTCCAGCTCCTCCACCACGCCGAGACAGTCATGGTCGACGACCTGACCGTCGGCCAGCCGGGCACATTTAAGCAAATCGTCAACATTGGCATCCGCCACGCCGTCGACGCCCCCTACCTCATCAACGAGATCCTCGCCGTGTCCGCCTACCACCTCGCCTCGCGCCAGCTACCGGCCGGGCCCAACCTCGCGCCCACGCCCTCGCAGCTCACCGTCCCCGCGCTGCGCCACCAGGCCACAGAGCTACAGACGCGCGCCATTGCCAGCTTCACCCGGCTCACAGCCCGCCTCGAGCCCGGCGACACGGCGACGTGCATCCCGCGCTTCCTCTTCTCCAGCATCCTGAGCATGCACACGCTCGGCGACTCGCTCGCCGTCCTGCGCGAGGCCGACTCCAACTTCAACAGCTTCATCGACTCGTTTGTCGACTGCTTCCACCTCCACCGCGGCATCATCGCCGTCATCCGCCCGACGTGGCAGTTCCTCTCCGACTCGGAGCTCCGCCCTTTGCTCGAAGTCACCCGCGAGGCCAGCCTGGGCATCGTCGAGCACGGCACCGAGTGCGAACCCTTGCACGCCCTCCTCACCAGGTCGGACCTCGGCCACGCCAGCCTCGAGGCCTGCCGCGCCGCCGTCCAGAAGCTCCAGTGGGCGTTTGACCTGTCCAATAACCTGCCCCCCGGGTCGGGCCACCACGCCATCTCCGCCTTCACCACCACCGTCTCGGCAGAGTTTGTCGACGTCCTCCGCAAGCACCGCCCCGAGGCCCTCGCCATACTCGCCTACTACGCCGTCCTGCTGCACCGCTGCCGCAAGTACTGGCTCTTCCAGGACGCCGGCGCCTCCATGATTCGCGCCATTGCCCAGCATATTGGCAGCTACTGGCGCGATTGCATGGCCTGGCCGCTGCATGTCGTTCAGACGGAGCATTATTAGACCTTGTCCGGTCGGTAGGTCGGTCGGTCTACCCCGGTTTATGATATACACGGCTTGTTGCTTCTTACTATACATACATTATTATATACCAGTTCATACCCTATTCATAGCCATGTCTGATGGATACATGCATTGAATCTACAAGCCTATTTCACATTCACAAACATAACATTGCACGCAATAATTGGTATAATTTCAATTGTATTCGCATAAATGTCTCTAGCCTTGATCTGTGTATAGAGGCTTCCAAGACAAAGCAGTGATAATCTAATTTAATCTTTTTCATATCTCGCTCCGAAAAGTATAACCCATCTGCTGGCAGCCCCATGGCCGCTGATTCCTCCCCTTCTCGTCTCTCCTTTTTGGATTTCCTAGACCACCAGACACATCCTATGTCTCTACCTCGTGTAACATAAAAGAAAAAGCGAGATATCACCCCTTTGATGCAGGGCTGCTTGAATGCGAGCGCCGTTGTGGCGTTGCTCCAGTCACGACGGCCCTCATCAATAAACTCCACGGCAGGGCGCAAACATGTCGAGACTTGGCGTTATACTCTCGTGTGGTCGGTATCATCACAACTATCAAAACGAAATTACAAACGACAATCGTCCCCCAATCTCATCGGCAGTAGCAATCGCTCCACCTAGAGGCCGTAAAACTCCCATCCGTCACCTGCGTCGCCCGCGGACGTTGTTCCGTCGCCGGCGGCCGCTTCTTTTGGTGCGTACTCTGATCTAAATTCTTCGCCCAGTCACAGCTCCTCATCCTCCAGCTCCGACGGCTTCAACAGACCGCCAACCTTTTGCCGCCTCTCCATATCCGCGGTCTTGGCATCTCGTTCTTGCTGCTCCTTCTCCACAATATACAACTCAGCATTGTCGCCAGCAAATTCCTTCAATGAGATGAGGAAGTCTCGCATGTTGAGGCGGAACTTGTCGTACTGCGTGTTGAGGTTGAACAAGCCCTCGACAAAGCTGGTAATCTGCGCACTACAATGGTGTTAGCATGACTGTCGACGCCAAAGAATGCTGATGTACTTACGCTTGTAGGTTAGGGAAGGCATTCTGCAGCAGAGTGGAGACCGAGTTGCCAAGGAACTCCTTATTGCCAGTGCCAGATTGTGCCTGCTCCGGGGTGTAGATCGGGCCCTGGATCTTGGGCTGCGTACCGTCCGCCGGGTGGATATAGTAAAACAGCTTCATGAGCAGCATAGACTGTGTCTTGAAGCCAGCCTTGTGGTCGGTATCGGTAACGACAAACAAGACGTCCTGCAGAATCGTAACAAAGAAACGCTGGAAGAATGCGTTGGCTGTCGACACGTCCGTCTTCTCCGCAATATTGTTAATCAATTCCAAGCACATGTTCAATCCTGCCGCCTCGACGTCACGGTTGTCATGCTTGAAGGCCCAAGAGCAAGAGTCAATAACAAACTTGAACTGGTTATTGTCCAGCTTGAGCAGTGCGGGGAAGCAGTGAAGGTTGATGGCGCGCAAAAGGTTGAAGAACTCGACGCGGTGCTCGGGGAACTCGGAAAAGTCCTTGTTAATCATTTCCAGCGTGCACTCAAACACATTCTCCATGATGGTGGGAACCTGGTCCTCCATCAGGTTCGAAAGCTTGGTGATGACAACGGACATGGCCCTGAGGACTTCCGCGTCACGAGCACCGGGAACGTTGCGGTTGTAGTCCACGAGGACAGAGTCGAGCAGAGGCGGCACCATCTGAGCGCGGACAGCCTGGAGATCTTCCGCCTTGTCGACATATGTCTCGACGAGCTTGAGGATTTCCTTCTTAATAGTTCGGAGACCACGGACCTTGGGCATCTTTGTGGCCAGCTCACCTACATTTTCGTTAGCATGGGACTGAGAAGGAACTCGTTTCAATGTGTCAACTTACCGTCACGCTGCACAGCTTCTGATATTAATGTGCTCGTGGCTCGGTACATCTGCAGCATGTCGTGATAGATGCGGCCAATCTGCGGGTAAAAGTAAGGGCCAATAGAGGTGCACGCCGAAACATTCGTCTTCATAATGTTGCCAATAACCTTGATCGTCTCCGCATCCTGCAGAATCGAAGGGTTGCTCGTAGCCTGCTTGATAATCTCGTCCCAGGCTGCGTTGGGAATGTTCATCAGATCTGAGAGCAGACGTTCCTGCTGATGCTTATTGCCCTGCGCGGCGACCATGTATCCGCAAGCTTCGTAGAAGGTGTGCACCTGCTGAGGCGTGAGATCGCAGGTAATCTTGCCCATGTTTCGTACAATCTCCTCAATGAAGGGTTCCTGTTCCATCGGCTGCAGAGCAACAAAGTGGCGTCGGCATTGTCGGGCAATCTTGATAAACGTATCGCAAGCCATGTCCTGGACACCTATAAAAGTTGTTAGTTGAAGTCAGGATGGACTGCACCGACCGCCCAACATACCTTCGTGAGACTCGTGCATAAACTCAAACAGCTTGTTGACAACAGTCTTGAGAAACTTCCAGTGAGCCTTCAAGAAACGTGGGTACTGCCCAACAATGTACATAATATTACTGGCAACCACGGCCTTGTTGTCTTTTCCGCGCTTCATCTCGGTGAGACCCAAAAGGTCCTTGATGACGGTGACGAGGAAACGCTTCTCAGTCTCTTCGTTCATGGCCAGCGAGATGGATCCAATGGCCCAGCAGAGCACGTTGCAGTTATGCCAAGACCATTCGGTTCCGTCTACTTGGTGTGCAAGCTTCTCCGTCATAATATTTTCCGTGTCGACGACGTCGAGATGTGTCAGATATACCAAGCATTCGCGGATCGTCTTGTACAGCTGGACAGTGTCGCTCTCCTTGACAAATTCACGAACGATTTCACCCTCGTCATTCTCGACAATCAGGACTTCCTCGGGTCGGACCATCTTTTCAATCATGACGACTCGCAGGTTCGACAAGACTTCGTTGTACTTGTGCTTTCGAAGAGGATAGTTCATCAGGAGCGAGGGGTTGGGAGCGCCGCTGCCGGACAAGCCGCCGCCAACAGCCAGCAGCGGGTTGAGGTCTGTGATGGGGAGCTGCTGCATCTCCTCGTAGAGCTCCTGGACGACCTTGAGCCAGTAGTCCAAGCAGATTTTGAAGATTTCGCGGTCGTCAATCTGCGATATTCTGATGAGGTAGTAGTGGCCGTGAAGCAGGTAGTCGCGGTTCGGGAGGTTCTCAATAAGCTGTTTGGAGATGGATGTTAGCATATGCTGTGGTATAAGAGGCGGGGGCCAAACTCACGTTCAAATGCATGCCGAAAAAGTTGCACAGGAACAAGGCCAGATTTTGAATAAACTCCTGATCCCTCGAGTTGCTGCTGGGGTATGTAGACTTTAGGTCGAGCGAGACGGGGATAATGTCGGCAATGGTGGTCAAGACCTCTGTAAACATCTTGACAAGCTGCTCGTCGTACGATGCCGACTGGCCCTGGCCGCTGGTCTGAAGGCCACCAATCTCGGTAAGACACTGCAAGGTGACATTACGGAACTCCTGCGTGGGCAGGAATCGGGTGCGCAGCGTCTCAATGAGAGGGGTCTCGAAGATGTAGCCGAGGGGGATCCAGTTGCAGAAGCGAAGGAGGGTCTCGAGGGTGGCCTTGACGAGGCTGGGCTGGTCGGCCGTCTTGAGGACTTCCTGGCAGAGGGTGAATATTTGCGAAAACTCGGCACACATGGTCTGCTTCAAGCTTCGCGTCTTGGCCGAGGTCATTTGCTCGGCCGAGTAGTCAAAGACTTCTTCGGACAGCAGACGCAGGATAATCATGTTGTTTTCGCAAATCGACAGGCTCGAGTGGCAGGACGAGATGATTTCGTTGATGAAGGTGGGCCAGTTGTGAGGCCATTCTTGCTTGAGGACCGAGATGAGAACCAAATTGAGCTTGTTGAGAAGGGTCTTGTTGGTTCGCAGGGATTCTTCGCTGCTGGAGCACTGGATGATGAACTGCACGATGAAGTTGCGGATGCCTGGGAGGGAGAGGCGGCGTTAGCTCACGGTGCGGGGCAACCGACAACAACGGCGAGAGCAAAGCTTACCTTGGCACTGGTCTCGGGGCAAAACCTTCCACCTCGTGGAGATGACATTGTCTAGAACCTGCAGGCCGAGGTCTGAAAAAGAATGTTAGCAAATCCGACGGGGCAAAGACGGTAAGGGAGCGTTGGTCGGCGACGGCGGGAGCTTACACTTTGTCTGGGGGTATTGCGCATCGGACAGAATCTTGTCGACCATGAGCCAGGCATCGGGGTCTTCTTTGAACTGTTTGGGGTCAGAGTTAGTCGTCTGAACGAAAGTAAAAGCGACGAGGTCGATGCAGAATGTCCTGCAGCGTCCCTGCAGAGCTTTTTGCGGGTGATAGGCGTACCTGGTTCAAGGCATTCTGGGCTGCTTTTTGCTGTTGTCGGGCAACAAGTGCCGGGGCCGTTAGCCAAAACTGAGCTTGTTCCCACCAACGGCGGGGGGTTGGAAGCTGTCGAGCAGCAAGAAAAGGCAAGGGCAAAACGTACCTGCTCGCCACGGCCTTCGTAAAAGGCGCGGACAGTCGTGTCGAGCTCCTCAATGCTGATAGCCATGCTGCAGAAAGAGCGTCGATGGCGTGGCGGGCTGAAGCGGGGTGCGCGCGGTGAGAAATCACTACAGGGAAAGCCGGAACGCCGCGCACAAAACGAGAGCTGTGCGACGCGTTCTCAAGGCCCGGTTCGCCTCGTGGATACTTTCAAAACTCTGCCTGCTGACGGGGGAGGGGGGAAGGGGAAAAGCAGCAGAGAGAAAAAGAAGCTGGCGTGAAACGGGGGGAGAGGGTGAGGAAAAAAGAAATGCACAGAGGTTGTTGCGTCGTGGAGTTGCACAAGGGAAAGACAACCACAGAGCGGACGGGGAGAGGAGGGTTTGAACGTTGCGTTGGGCGTTGGGCGGCAGGCGAGGGAGCAAGGCAGGTGAGGGTGAGGTATGCTCGCTCGGCAGAGGGGTCAGGTTGCCTGTGCTAGGTAGGCCACTGTGGGCGGGCGGTGGGCAGAGCACAGCACCCGGACAATAGCAGAGCAAACCGCCCGCCCGCCACCAGTGCCAGTGCCGCTGCTGGGGCTACAGCGGGCGGGCGGGGAGGCAAAGCTGGTTTTGTCAGCGACTGATTACGGCCCGCCAGCAGCAGTTGAGAGGAAGCCCAAGAGGTACTAAGAGAGACAGCTCTGGCTGTATCGGTACTTGGGGACGGCCTGTTTAGGCAGAAAGGTGGGGCTGCTGCCTCGCCTTATTTTGGTGCGTTGCCACACCAATACAATGGGGCACAGCGAAGAGCTTGATGGGCCCCGCGCTTGTACCTATACAAACAATCGGGCCTGGCTTCGTCATATTTCCCAGTTGGCTTGGTTGCTACCCTTTGCCTCCCAGGCGTTTGCCCGTCGCTGTTCGGTGCAAAAAAACACCCCCCACTTTGATCTAGAAGGAAAACGTCACCGGCAGAAATGCGATGCGCGAGACGAGACGGACAACCATATGCAGCCGATGCTGCGTAACGACGCTGCAGGTAGAATGTTACCTACCTATTGCAGAAGCTCACATACAGGTCGGACCTGGCAGAATCTCGGTGTGACCAGCCCAATGCGCCAACAAACACTCCGTAGGATAAGGTACGAGTAGTCTGGACGGCAACCCCTCCTTGGCCCGGCATCTGAGCCCGCTAGCTCCGAAATCTGAAACATGCACCTTTTCGTTGCGGTGAAGAAGTGAGCCGAAACCCAACTCGCTGCAAGATATGGCACCAAGGAAGGCTCCGTTCAGTAATACATAGTACATAGTATATGGGGGAATATATTGTAATGATGTTTTGATTTCGTCTATGCCCTTAATATACAGCCTGATGGCATTTCTATCAAAAAATGTTTCGTTTTTTCCCGTGTTCCCACCGACAATCAAACTCAATGGCATCTTGTCGTTTGCGCTCTCCTTCCTCACATTTACGCCTTGTAGCCGCACTCGGCCAGCGAGGCACGGAAGGCATCCAGGGCCTTGTCAATATCACCACGGCTGGAGTTGATCTGTAGAGGAGGTGTAATCGTTAGCTTGGTGCCGAAACCCTCATCATGCGAGCGCCATTTTGTACTTACCGCACTGATACCCATGTGGCCGAAGCGGACATACTTGGGTCCAATGGTGGCGTGCAGACCAGGGGCGAAGATGATGCCCTTGGCCAGCAGCTTGGGCAGCACGTCGGTGGCCTGGACGCCCTCGGGCAGGTAGATGGCCGTCATGGCGTGGGACTGGTCCTCGGGCTTGGTGGCGACGACGGACAGGCCGAGGTCCTTGACCGACTTCTTGACGTAGTCGGAGACCTCGATGTGCTTCTGGATGCGGGCGTCCATGCCCTTGGCGAGAACCTGCTTGAAGGCGGTGTTGGTGGCGTGGACGAGCTGGGGACCCGGGGTCGAGAAGTACGAGGGCTTGTTGGCCTCGTAGTTCTTCATGACTGTTGGCGGTGGTTAGTAACTACTGGATCCAATCACCGGTTCACGTGGTGCATGTCAAATAAAACGTACTCGGCAACCAGCGCTGCATGTTGGCAAAGTAAGCGGCGGGGGGCGTCTTGCGGTTCTCAACGACCTTGACGGCGCGAGCACTGAAGTAGGTCAGCGAGAGACCGGCGGGGGCGCCAATGGCCTTCTGGCCGGCCGTGACGAGGCCATCCAGACCCCACTCGTCAAAGGCGAGCTCCTCGGCGGCGACGGAGCAGACGCCGTCGGCAATGATGAGGGTCTCGGGGGAGACGCGCTTGACCGTCTCGGCGAGGCGCTTGAGGTTGAACAGGACGCCGGTCGAGGTGTCGACGTGGGTGGCGGTGATGATCTTGAATTTCTTCTGGGAGAGGGCCTTTTCAATCTCCTCGACCGAGGGGGTGCCGCCGACGGGGCCGTCGAGCTTGGTGACGTTGGCGCCGTACTGGGTCAGGCAGTCGGCGAAGCGGTCGCCAAAGTAGCCCGAGCTCAGGACCAGGGCGTTCTCGCCGGCCTCGACCAGGTTGGCGGCGACCAGGTCCCAGCCCAGGGTGCCGGAGCCGTTGATGATGAAGGGCTGGGCGTTGGGGTCGGTGGACTTGACGACCTGGCGGAAGAGGGTGAGGGTCTCGCCAAAGGTCTTGACGAAGCCAGCGCCGACGTGGCTCTCGCTGTAGTAGTAGAGGTCATTGTCAGCTCATCATGGCACAGTAGATCCAAGCAGAAAATAGAGGGCAAAAACGGGCACAATCGTCGGAATCAAGGGGTTGCTTGTTTGGCTGCGCAGCGTAGGAACCCGCCGCCTCGGCTATCCAATGTATAGCCAATTCTATGACGTACCTGTAGTGGCTCATGGAGCGGAGGACCTCATCGTCAAACTCGATGGGACCGGGAATGAGAAGGGTCGGGTGAGGAGCTTGGAAAGACATGTTGGAGGATTTGCGGACTTGACGCTGTACGAAGCTGGGAGAAGCGGCAATGGCAAAAGAGGAGAGTTGTCTCTTGGGAAGTTGATGCAGGGTGGGCGTCGGCGCAGCTAATATTCTGGACGCGATGGAGGGGCAGTTACCGGCCGAGCACGAGAACGAGAACCGGGCGAGGGACATGGTGCGGGGCATGCCGTGCTGTCCCGACCGGAGGGAAGTACCTCTTAATAATGGCATGCAGGCGGACAGCAGACCGGTGGTGCTGGGGTGGTGGACGGGAGCGCTGCGCTGGGGGGACCGGTGAGAGGCGAACTAAGGTACCAGTAGGTCTTCTCCACACGCCGATTCTCGCGGGTCGGTATTGTTACCGGGTGGGTTTGGTTTGGTCTGGCACGTAATAAGAAGGCCGGCCTGCTCGCCAATTGGGTCTCGCCGCGCCCAGGTTGTACGTAGACCGTTAGTCCGTACAGTGTGCGTGTGCCTGTGCCTGAACCTGTAGTCTGCTGTCAGAATATGGAGGCCTAGCCCCAAACTCTGCCTCCAGATATGAACAAGCGTTACGAGGCAAAAAAGAAAGGGCTGTGCGGCGTGCACTGGTCGGGCCCCTTGCCGGTACCGGGTCAACAAATGGTAGCTGGAGCAGACCCCCCAAAAACCATAACCCACCCGGCGTTTTCCGCCCCGTTCGCCCGCCAGTTTGGCACGCGCCGTCTTCCGTTGCGGTACCAGTTTCGGTCGTCCCCACTGCGCTTCTTCCGACTTCATTGCCAAACGGCTCTTGTGTATGTACTCACACAATTCTTGTCGAGATTCAGTGCGATACCCTGCTGCTCACTGGCCAGATCTCCCATACTTGGGGCGTGAACAAACGTATCAATTATGAAATCCTCGTCACTGCTAGTACTGCTGCCTTTTATAAAATTAGCTGCTTGCAAATAGCAGGCGTCAACGTGTCAAATGGTACTGGAATCCGTGCTTTTGTAAAAGAGCCCAATTACGATAACGCTCCTCCATACTCGTAAATCTCCCCTCCATACTCAAAATGCTGTTGGTTCAGCTCCATGTAACTTCAACGTCCCAACTGTGTCTCCGCACCTTCTACATTAAACACGCCATCTTGCGGCTGCTGCACAGCTCCGACTCGCCCACCTTGACTCTCGTCGACGGTCCAACCCATGCCCACGCCTCAACCAACCACTCGTACCAGACGCGAGTGTCGTCCGTCTGTCGCCACATGCTGACTTCCAGCTCTGTGTCGGCCGGATAGTAGAGCGGTTGCTGTAGATTCTCCATGTTAGTCGGCTGCACCCGAACACACCACGCGGCGGCATCAATCTCAACCATACCTTGAGCGGGAAGAAGATCGGGAACCATGATATCATGTCCTTGCTCTTCTGGTCTATCCTTTCCGGATGCGTGCTAATCTCCACCTTCTCGCCCCGCGTCTCCTTTACCTGCGACTCGTACAGCGTTGACTCAAAGTAGCCCGCCAGACCGTGCGTGACGCCACGCACTCGGCAGACGAATGTCAAGTGGCAGAATCGCGAATTGTGGTCATTGGCGCCAGCCGCGCCGGCCATGCTGCCACCTCCGCCGCCAACGACGCCCCCGGAGCGTCGCGCTTCGATAGTCGCCAGCGTCGACTTGGGAATCGGGTGCGAAAACTCCCACGCTTCCTGGATGCGAGGATGGTCGGGAACCCTTTGCGCATTGTAGTCCAGCGAGAACAGGTGCACTACCCACGGTGTCTGGAAGGCGTTGGGGTCCGTCGCAGAGCGCGCTAGGATATCTGCATGCAGCTTTGGTGTCGAAATGGGCGTAAAGTGCGCCGTGTAAGAACTCGGGATAGAGATGCCTTGGTCCGACAGCACGTGTTGAATCCCGTCCAGACACTCAGGCGACAGCTCATTGTCACCAAACGACCCGAGCAGTTCCGAAATGAGAATGTCGACCTTGCCGTATACCGGGCCTGTCTCTGGCGATTCAGAAATCACGGGTCCCTTCCAATGCCTCATATCCGTCTTGACAACGTTGACAGAGCCTCCCCATATCGTCTGGTTCTGACGCAGCAGGTACACGTAGGCGTTGGGGTTCTTCTCAACCGCCCACACCTCGACGGGAACTCCTGCAATCTCGGACGCCTTCAGTGCCCTGGTAACAAGCGGTCCACGCCCCGATCCCGCAACCGCAATAACAACTTTGCCTGGCTTGGAGGTGGGCTTCTTTAGCTTCTTCCATTCAAATAGTGCCTCCATCGTAGCCGCTTCGTACTGGTTGTATTTGACGGGGTCTCCTTCAAACACTTCGTACGTGGCAGATTCCAGGTTGTCTGACAGCGGCTGCAGCGGCGACTGAAGCCAGTCTTGAAAGCTGGTCAAAACAGGTGTCTCCAGCGCCGTAAACGGTGGCTGCTCCCCTTCTAGCCATTGAATGTAGTCCACATATGGCGATGGAGCGTCCTCTTCGTCCGAGGAGACTGGCGTTACGGCATGAGCTTCCGCCAGCGAAGGAAAGCCTCCTAGTCCAGGCTCTCCCTTCATGCCTGCCAACAGCGATTGTGCATCGCCTTTAATGTGAGAGACCTTTGGGCCGACATCACACAGCAAGAGGCTAGGCGTTGCCTTCAGCCGCATGTACGTAAAAATCATAGCCTGCTGGTGCTTGGAGAGACAAGGGTGACCGCCCTTGTTTTGTTGAAATGTATCAGGGAACAGAGTGAGATACATGAGAGGCTCACAAAACCAGCGATCTTGCAATGCCTTTTCAGGCATAACCCTCGGCATCTTGAGCGCTGCAAAAAGATATTAGCCCAACATACACTAAACCCGGCATTGCACTATACTGCCTTACCGACAAACAGGCGCAAGTTGTAACTGCAAATGTTACGGACGTGATTCCATGAGTCCCAGGCTGCGTGGGCGTCTGCTTCGCTGTCTGCTTTCGCTGTGTCTAACTGGGGAAGAAGACTTGACAAGGTAGCAGATTGTGAGTTGGCAATGGGCTCACGATACATTGGCATGTGTACGATGAAGCTCATGTTACTTCCAATCGTCAAAGCCTCCTGCACAGCTCGCGAGTACAGTGCCAGGCTCTGGTTACCAGCTTTGCCAGTGCCATCTCTCTCCGGGCCGGGAAGAACGAGAAGGCGAATGCCGCAGAAGCTCGCATAGTTAATCTCCAAGTTGAGAACCTGGCGCGAAACACTAGCGATGACAGTGTTCGGCGAGCCAAGATCGAGCCATGGGCTTATAAATCCTATGTAGGTGTGGACGGCTGCAGCCGGGAATAGGCTGGTATCCTTTGGGGTTAGTGGCGGGACAATTGGATCAGCTCTCGGGCCTGTTTCCGTAGTAGTGCCCTTCTCCTTGTGCTTCTCTAGGAGTGAGAGGTGGTCAGTGATGAGCTTAAACACCCGCTCCTTGAAGTGGTTGTTTGTAATTGGCGTTGTTCCAAAGCCGAACTAAAGCTTCAAGTTAGTCGTAGCCGTAAAGAAGCGGCGGCGGGTGAAACTTACACCTTGGTTGAGGAGATAGCCGTACTGCAAATCGGTCATTGGGCCCCCTCTGAAGGAGTCATGGCAGCCCAAATTGAACATTGGGTGAGGAGCGTCCATTTTGAGTTGATTTTAGCCCGTCAGAGGCTGGCAGGCACCGGTGAGAGTCTTGAACGGCAAGGTGACAAGACGGCCCAGGCTTTTCGACGAAGAGACAATGAATGTCGCAAAGTAGTGCTTCTCGCCTCAAGACGCTATAATGATACGGTCTCCGAGCCAGTGAGCCAGCTTCAACTGACTTTGGCGACCTGCGGTGGAAGATCTAGGCACTCTATCGGAGCGGCGTCCATTTTTGCCCATCAAGTAGTCCGACACCGACAGTGTTGGCTACGGTTAAAACACTGTGCTTGTCACGATGGTGAAGGTACCATATCGCTCCACCATTAACATAGAAAAAGTACTAAATGTGAAAATGGGAGTGCAGTATTCTATATTGTTTTAATTCCCCACACTTTTTAAAAATGGAAAAAAAAGTTCATTAATTGCGTACTATAGCTGGCTGTACCTGTAGGCGGTCAAAACATGGGCTTTCGGACATATTCCGCACACTGTGCGCCCGCCGTCGTTATCGATAATAATTTACGCGGTCCCGCCTAAATTTTCTTCTGGGCAACACAAGCAGGCAGAACCAGCACCGCCAAAGCACACGCAAATATTTGCGCCAACATGTCCGACGCGAGTCACTCAGCTGCTGGGAAACGGATTAGCGCAGACTCGGACGAGTCTTCCAGGAAGAAAATGAAGAAGGGCGGCGGCGAAGAAGCCTACAATCCGTACCTCGCGCACATGTACGACAACGGCGACACCAACGGCAGCGGCGCCGACGAGGCACCCGCTCACTCGCCTCTGGCGGGCATGAAGCGCCGCGATACCACCGCCAAGCAGGCTTCCAAGGCCGAGGACTCGGAGACGAACCCTTTCACTGGCAGAGCCCACTCGCAACGGTACTTCCAGATTCTCCAGACCCGACGCGACCTGCCCGTCCACAAGCAACGGCAGGAGTTCCTGGACAAGTATCACTCGACACAGATTCTCGTCTTTGTCGGTGAGACTGGTTCCGGAAAGACCACTCAGATCCCCCAATATGTCGTCTACGACGAGCTTCCCCAGCTTAACCGCAAGCAGGTCGCGTGTACGCAGCCTCGACGAGTCGCGGCCACGTCCGTTGCGCAGCGTGTCGCCGACGAGATGGACGTCACGCTCGGCGAGGAGGTCGGTTACAACGTCCGTTTCGACGACATGTCCGGCCCCAAGACGATCCTCAAGTACATGACCGACGGTATGCTGCTCCGCGAAGCCATGCACGACCACGACATGTCCCGGTACAGCTGCATTATTCTTGACGAAGCCCACGAAAGAACCCTGGCTACGGATATTCTGATGGCGCTGCTGAAGCAGATTGCGGCTCGTAGACCTGACTTGAAAATCATTGTCATGTCTGCCACCCTTGACGCACAGAAATTCCAAAAGTACTTCTTCGACGCCCCGCTTCTCGCTGTCCCAGGTCGCACTCACCCGGTCGAGATCTTCTATACCCCCGAGCCCGAGCGAGACTACGTCGAGGCGGCTATCAGGACTGTTCTTCAGATCCATGCATCTGAAGCTGAGGGTGATATCCTATTGTTCTTGACTGGTGAAGACGAAATTGAGGATGCATGCCGAAAGATCAGCCTTGAGGCCGAGGAGCTCATTAGGGAAGTTGACGCCGGTCCGATGTCTGTCTACCCTCTGTACGGTACTCTGCCTCCTCATCAGCAGCAGAAGATCTTCGACAAGGCACCTCCTCCGCTGCGCAAGGGTGGCCGACCTGGCAGAAAGTGCGTTATCGCGACCAATATTGCGGAAACTTCTCTGACCATTGACGGTATCGTATACGTCGTGGACCCTGGTTTCAGCAAGCAAAAGATCTACAATCCCCGAATCCGAGTTGAGTCGCTTCTCGTCTCACCTATTTCCAAGGCATCTGCCCAGCAGCGTGCTGGTCGTGCCGGTCGTACGAAGCCCGGTAAATGCTTCAGACTCTACACGGAGAAGGCATTCAAGAAGGAGCTCATCGAGCAAACATACCCCGAGATTCTAAGGTCAAACCTGGCCAACACCGTGCTGGAGCTGAAGAAGCTCGGCGTAGAGGATCTTGTGCATTTCGACCTCATGGATCCTCCTGCCCCCGAGACTATGATGCGAGCGCTTGAGGAACTCAACTACCTCGCCTGCCTTGACGACGATGGCGAACTCACCACACTTGGATCTCTTGCCTCCGAGTTCCCGCTGGATCCTTCACTTGCCGTCATGCTCATCTCCTCGCCTGAGTTTTACTGCTCTAACGAGGTCCTCTCCATAACATCGCTGCTTTCGGTTCCGCAGATCTTTGTCCGTCCGGCAAACAACCGCAAGCGTGCTGATGAAATGAAGTCGCATTTCAGCCACCCCGATGGTGACCATTTGACCATGCTCAATGCCTACCACGCCTACAAGGGCCAGGCGGCATCGGATCCGACTTCCGCCAAGCAGTGGTGCCACGAGCACTTCCTGTCTTTCCGTCATCTATCAAGTGCCGACAGCGTCCGCACACAGCTGAAGCGCATCATGGAGACGAATGGGCTTGACCTACTGTCGACACCATTTGAGGACAAGAACTACTATAACAATATCCGACGCTCTCTGCTAGCGGGCTTCTTCATGCAGGTGGCGATGAAGGAGAGCTCTGGCAAGCTGTACCGAACAGTAAAGGACGACCAAGCTGTGCTCATTCACCCATCGACGGTGCTGCGCACTGAGTTTGACTGGGTTGTTTACAATGAGTTTGTGCTTACATCCAAGCAATATATCCGCACTTGCACGGGTATCCGTCCGGAGTGGCTATTGGTAAGTTTGATCACAAACACGTGTATAGAATGAGAAACTGACATTGATACTGCAGGACATTGCACCGACATACTTTGATATTGACACTCTTGAGCAGGGTGATATCAAGCGTGCGCTTGCTCGAGCTGCCGAAAAGAAGCGCAGAAAGCAGGCTATGAAAGCCGAGAAATAGAAAGATGTGCTTTAGAAGAGGGAGTAGACACAACACATGCGCCAAGATGAGGGCAGCTTTTGCTGGAGGAAACTTCTCTGCTGCACTGCCTCTGTCCACTGATCAGCAGGCTGGCAGTGGCGGTCTGCAGATGGGAGGCGACTTTTCAGGCAACGTTAGGGCCAACGGCGCGGCGCTATTGGAGCAACATGTGAATTTTTGGTGGGGGAGTTTGTTCTGCTTTTTTGGCCCAGTTAGAATATAGACGCGTCGTCCTGCACGCGACAACCATCATGTAACACAGCGTATGCAAAGAGACACTTTTGGAAGTCACCATTTCCCTTACCCTGTCTTCGTCCCGCAATCACGGAGTCGTCACTAACGCTCGGGCAATGGCTAGCTGGCACCGAACACTAATAAATTTTTAGGCTAGGTAATTGCCGCCGTATCGCATCAACATTTTCGTGTACAGTACGACGAAGAAAGCTAACAATCGGGAAAGACAGCGTTACATCTTTGCTTGCGCATACGCGGGAAGGCATGCACTCTTCTGTACTGGGGCTAATCGCTGACATTTCCGAAGTCTGCAGGTGTACGAGCCCTGTTAATAGCTGGCTCTAACAGCATATTGAAACCGGACTGCGTTCCGATAGGCGTATGCAGCAGGGTACAGTCGTTCTTCTGGCTGCATCGCTGAGCGGCCCCCGACCAAAAAACAGCATGGATGGTGCAGCGACCGACTTTGCGTGGCCAAGAGACTCATTCCTGTATTCTTCTGCCTTTGTCGCCGCGTTTTTTGCCTTTGTCAATTACCGAAAGGCGCGCCTGCCAAGAGAGCAATTAAAATGCGCCCGACGCAGCGACACGTGGACGGCATTCAGACTCGACCGCCCTTTTGGCAGCTCTGTTCATTTAGCCAGCCGTAACAGAAGCAATTTCACATAATCATTTTTCCGATCTTCTTTCAATTCGGACCTATAAGAATGCAAGATCAGGCACAGGGCCAAGCGCTGTGTTCTAGGTGGTCAGTCTGCAAGCTCACCCACCCAGAAACACGTATGTCAGACATGGACCTACCGCCATACCCTGGCCCATCATCGCTGCAGACGGAATGTGATGGAACGACGGGAGGCGATCCTTGGCACAAGGTGTGCTATAGGCGCAAAAGGGCCTATCTGAACCTGTTCCAGCCGTCCCGTTGACACAGTGGTGATATTTATTTGAAATACTCATGGAAAAAGACAAGCTGCTGTCTCGCAAACACAGCCTTTCCATGTAAAAGTTACGCTTTCGTGCCAAATCAGGACGGGAGATGGGCACCTTTGCTATTTTGACCAGGGTCGGCTGCAGTGGGCTTCCACTGTCGTTTCAGGGATGCAAGCTCCGCCCATGCTACCTGCCGAGCCCAGGGGCCTGTCGAAGTCTACGAGTAAAGCTGGAAATTTGTTGGGCTTCCTTCCACCCTGGGAAAACAACTTGTCACTGCTCTCTTCTACACACACGGTAGCATGATACGACCTGACTCGCCGTGGAGTGGCCCTTTATGCGGCAGCATTCGGCTTCAGATCGGATATAACGGTCTCAGCGCACTATACCCCGGTGAGCAGTCTTACATTTCGGGTCTCTGTTCTACATCAAAGCGGGCGGTATCCCATTCATTCTGTACGAACTACTCCGTACCGTAGTACGGGTTACATAGTAGCTTCCTTGCTGAGGTGATACACCAGCCCTAGTGGCCTTGCTTTTGGCCACTTGAACATGTCCAATACAGGAAGGTGGTTGTGTAAGAAGAACCACATTTCAGTTTCAATGTGCTTGAAAAGGCGAGCATGTTCCCTTCTGGAAACGCTCGGCATGTTTAATGCGTGATGATGCGATACGCTGAGCGGTCAAGATGCGGCGTTTCCCGCTTCTCGTAAAGCCGAAACGATGCCGTACGACACCTTGAGGGTTAGCTAGGGTCGAAAACGAAATCTCCATCTGTGTAACTCGGACCACGTCGACCAAAGAAGTCTACGAGTAAGAGCTGGGAACTGAGTACGCATGATCAGAAGGTCGAATGTTGTCGCTGAATACTGTGCGACTGCATGTCAGCCTGCATCGAGTTAACAATTCGCATTCCCCGGAAGCTATAAGTCAAACACGAATAGGGTGCGCCGCAGCAACAAGCAGCACGTTGAGGAACAGAAACGTGGGAGGTGGCGCTGGAGAGCGTTAGAGAAAGAGAGCTGCCCTGGCGCTACTCGTTCTCGGCCCCTGGCCCTAGGCACGGGCCGCTATGGTGTGCCCACCCACTCACATGCGTTATTCCTCTCTTCTGGATCGCCCACGGAATCAGGAAAGCTGCTCTGTAGAAGGAATACGGTTACTCTGCCTTGTTTGCAGTGACGTTCGGGAGTATCCTCACTCATGCGCCACTGCGCTGTGACAGATAATATGGAGCTCAGCTGCGCGCTGTTACAGGCAGCACAGATGCCAGGAGTACAGTCTTCTACCAGGTACAAGTACGAGTAGGTTTGCCAATGGGAGGTGTGCTCGGCACGGAGAAGATTATCCTAGCAGTGCTACAGCATATGTATGCGCTTCTGCGGGTGTGCTGGCTCAGGCAACTTCCAGGCGAAGCTTTTAGTGCCATCCACCCTATTCGACTGACAGGGGTTACCTGCTTCCAAGCCCAATCTGACGCCGTGCAGAAAGACAGGCGAGCAAATTGGTGCCCTGTGCCGACGGCGGTATGGCGTTTTTGTCTCTGCTTCTCTTCGTTCCTTGCCAGCAACATGCAGGCGTAGCACATGCCTACCTTGTCCTACGAAGTACCATTGTACAATGCACATTGGCCCTAGCCCCTGGTACATTTCGGTGGACTTCTCATCTGCTGCAACAGGCTGCATGACGAAAAGAAAAAAAATAAAGGCTCTCTAACAAGGGGTGTAGTGGTCGGTACACCCCCCGTGGCAAGGACGTTCCTTTGTCTACAACGTATGTACGACTATACTTCCGTGTAATTCCTTGTCAAGAAACCTTGTCCCCAGCTTGTCGCTGCCATCTCTGCCGGCGTATGTACTCGTAGCACCAAAGTCTTCTGTACTGTGTACATCTCTGCCGATGTCCACAGTTGGCCGTGGGTTCCGGGGGGTTGGTGCAAGCAAGGTCGAGGTGCATTTGTTTCCTGGCTCCCCTTCTTGAACGTGATCCGTGGAGACGGAATCCTTACACTGATGGCAATTCACCGGACGACCACGGAGTATATTTTATCTGATTAAGCCCTTGGATTCCCCTTCATACCCGTATTTCTTCTCGCTTCGGGGCGAAGCATCCGTGAATCACACGCGAATTTGGTTATATAAAGAGAGCCAGTCCGAATCTGAGTCGCCGCAAAGGTTTTCCTCGGGTGTGAAAAGGGCAGACAAGCAGTACAAATCTTATCTTGGAGACAGGCTGGCACACACAAGCATACTTACTGAAAAGCACACACACCCGGTGACATCGCCTCATCCTTCTCCTCCTTCTCTTTCCCTCTTTCGCTCAGGGAGATCTTTTATAAATCGCGCTCAAACCACCTTGGCATTAAAGCATTTTAGCCTCACAGAAGCCATGAGTTCCCCGGGTGGCTTTTACAAGTACCGGTGCAAGTACTTTTACACGCACAATTGCAAAAACTGGGTATGGGTCAATGACACGCCATGCTCAACTTGTCTTGTAAGCCAAACTCGATTCCCTCACCGAAGCTCCCTCTGCCCTGACCCGCACCACCACCACTGTGTCGCCCGCCATCCACACACGATCTTGATAAAAAAAAGATTGGAGAAACTTGGAGAAACGGAAGAGCTGCCGTTGCCGTTACTAACTACTTGTATAAATAGGCTGAGGGTCGCGACTCTGAGTCTGCTCCCCTTCCTCCCTGGGCTCTCTCGCGGGATGTCATTGTTCCTCGTGTCAGGAACGGCATCCTGCAGTACACCGTCATGGAAGTAGTGCAGACGGCGCCGAATGAGTACGGCGAGGACGCGTATATTCTTCGAGCAAAGATTTCGAGACCTCCTCCTGCCATTCCTGTTACGACTGCGACGCCCAAGCCAGCGGGCATTCTGAGCACGTCGCACTGAGAGGTCTCCCTGCTTTTCGGATACTGAAGTGATGCGTCGAAGCAGAGAATCACCACGACTGATGACACCGCTGTGGCTTTCTTCATTTTTATTTATGTGTTGCTCTTTTTTGCGAGCTTAGAAACACGGGCTGGGATATTACAAAAGTTGTGCTTGGAATCGTATTCTTGGGTTTCCTTTTTGCTTTTCTATCCTTTTTTCTTTCCACCTTTACCCTTCATGATTGATACAAAATGCTGGTGTTTACCTTTATACACGCAAAGAAAGCGCAGCTTAATACTTGACACTTTCGTATCAGCGAATGATTATAGATTACTAGAACAAGAACTCAATATCATAGACTATCCCTACAATGTTAACTTTTTTTTTTTTTGCCTCGTCTCGCCATTTGAAAGGCGGTAACAAACCGCTGGCTGCGTCATACACAACCGGCACGCAATTTCGAAAAAGCTCAAGCCAACTGGCGGGCGAGAAACCATGGCCAATAATCTGCACCACGCGCTGCATGGGCAAGCTAGCAGGGGTTAAGGGGGCTGGCCAAGTGGCGTACGTCACCGACAATGCACTTTTACATGGTTTACTTGGTGACGATTACAAGACAAATCGTGCACTCGGGGAAACTCATTTCAGATGCTGAATATAAGCATACAATCTACTCTATTTGTACTACACGGCTTGTAACAAGCACTGCCTCTGCTAGTGCATTCTGTTGGCGTCTGCGCACAATCCATACACGATGCAGAGCGGGCAGGCTAATCCATTGACTTTTGCAGTAAGAGCTCCCTGTAATAAGGCATGTGGCCAGGATAGAGACCATGCGCGCCTAAGGGCCTTGAGATGTAGTCCATTATTCACGGCCCATGTTATCCGACGGTCGTCGTTTATTTCCGAGGTAAGCGGCCGAGACAAGCAGTGCGATAGCCGGCGAGTCTGCTTCCCGGCGGCGCTGCTAACGAAGTGTTTCATCCAATCACTATATTGAATTTTATGTCGTCACGCTATAAACGTCACTTCTGCGCGTGTACGGCGTCGCACTTACACGACGGTGCTTGTGCCTCTGGAGCCAGCACAGGATCACATCATCACTGCGCAAACAACCGAGAAATATGAGTCCCTGCTTCGGAAATGATTCGCTGCTCGTGTCACATAAGGCGTAATACGAAAGTGAGCTGATATTCCCACCACACTGGTTCAAGTGGTAGGCCACTGTAGCAGGGCTACCCACCCACACAAAACAGCACATAACGAGAATCGACAACAGCATGATGGTAACACAAGCACGCCTGGCGATATTTCGGAAGCTGGCCTCTGCGTTTTCAATCGAGTGCTCAGGTAGCGGTGCTGCTGCCTTGTCACGTCTCTCTTTGCATAAATGCTCTGTGTAATGTGACAACAAAAGTCAGTACAACCAACGTCTGCCTGTAGAGTGTTACACGTGCAACACTTTCTTCGAGCCTGTCGTGCAATTGGACTCCGTAGCCAACAAGGTCACACAAATCACAGCCCTTTGCACCGCCCTTCACCATCACGCATGACGCGAGCTGCATCTTCTTTCTCTCCCTGCGCAATTATTACTCCGTCTGTACTCCGCACTCAAGCCGACAGGATCCTCCAAGTACACAGTACACAGGATCGCAGCGTGCACCAAAGGGGTGCATGGCCATCTGCAAGCCGCCATGCGCCTATACAAGGGGGCCATGGAGAAACTTGCATGCTGCGTATTTTGCTCTTTCTTTGACAGCTGCATTGCCTGCCACTAGACACACCGGTTCTTTCTCTGCACAGTCCAGGGTTCCACGCGGTGCGTGGCCCTTGTCCCTGTTTCTCCCCCGGCAAGGTGTCCCGGTCCCCTTGTCCATGCGCGCGCATTGCATTGTATTCTTTGCCCTCTCCACACGCTGTTCAACGCTCCGGTGCGGGTGTAGCTGTTGCACGCCTCCCTTCTTTTGATGCCCAATTGTGTAATATGGGGTTTTCGTGCAGCAGTCACCTTCCTGTTTGGCGCATCTTTCAAGGTACTCGTAGGTTCTTTCGTCAACAGAGGGGCCAGACGCATAAAGACGACATATCGCGGATCTTGACACTGCCAATAAACTTGTATCGTGTTGCTTCTTGAATCTCTGAATGGCACGACTCGGAGCCCGGTTCAGCACGTGGCTTCGGACCTCGGCCTCCGCGATGCGCGGCAGGGGCATCTCGAGGTAACGTTGAGAGTACTTCTTATGGAACCGTCGAGGAAATGGTTATGTTCGGCAGATATTCTGTCAAAGGCTCATTGCACGGCAGATGTCTGTTCCGCCGGGCGGACTGAATTGCGTCATACATCTTTTGCTCAGCTCGCAGCCAAAGTTCGCCGTTATTGACAATACGCTTTTCACGAAAAACGATATCCGAGGAATAATACGTATATTTCTAAAACGGCTTCTCTATCGGGCGTGAACACTGTGTTGGATAGCTGCTACTGCAGGTCTCGCGAGCAACGACTCAGATACTTGATATTCACGGCAGTTTGCCGATGATCAGATTGGGTGAACGTTTCGGCAAACTCTACAGAGTACAAGGTCAGTTATCGGTGGGCAACGTCTAATACTCACGCTTCAAGGACCAAGAAGTCCAGAATCTACGGCGGGGGCGTGGCCAAGGTGTACAGGCGCCGCATGGGCCAAGGCATATTACCCTTTTCACGCACTCTTGAATTCCAACCTCGCACGATGTTTCGAAGGTAGGTATCTGTTATGCGAGTTAGCCTCTGCCAAATCCAAAGGAATGAAGGTGCACTTATCCCCTCCGACGCGGGGGGCTGTCCTGCACAGCATTTCTGCCGCACAGGACAACCAGGACTGCCTGATCCAACCGGGCCTGCCCTTGAAAGAAACAAAAATAAAGAGGGATGGCAAAGAACAAACTAGAATGTGTATGGTTCTATTGCCAGAGAACAGTGCCGCTTACCATCCACAGCGCCAGACAAGTACGAAACTTTGACACCAACACGAGATAGGTCCCGGCGCTGCTTCAAGCAGTGTGACAACGTCAGACAGACAAACGACCGAAAGGCAGAACCCGTAAAATCACCAACGCTTTCATAGAGCGGGCCAAGCCGTAGCCGGCACCAGTGATTGCCCCCAAAGACCGAGTGATTTAAGCAAATAGTCGCCCTTCTTCTGTGTGTTTTGCGCTGCCAACGAGGACTAGTTTTTGATTCATCTCCACCAAAGCCTGTGTTAAAGGCCGAAAAGGAGAGCATTGACGTGCAAACAAAATACATCCATAAAAATCGCACTTTCATCTCTTGCCTGCAAAACAGGCCGAGGAATATGCTGAGCTCCGGAGAGCTCAAGCGGTAGACTGGCGCCCCTTCACTTCGTGGGTCAAGCCCACGGGCGAGGGTTAATGTGCCTGGCAGAGTCTGGTGACGATGCACCACACGCCGAACCGCAGGAAGCGGTGACGAGGTCCGAGGAACAGTCCATAGTATAGCGTGCAAGCCAAAATGAGAGACAGGATGCAAGGTCCAAAGGACCGAGAGTGTGCTGGACTGGCAAAAGAGGTGATCGATTTCGACTGGCGTTTCTGTTTGTAATCCAAGCTTTCTCGCGGCAACGTCACCATCCGTTGACAGCTGCCTCCGGCAAGACGAGACTTTGGAATGCGTAAAGATGAAACGCCCGACCCCGATTGTATGTAGCTCAGTTCCAGGCTCAACTTTGTCACTTGCTCCCCTTTTGCACTCTCAGAGACATTTGCACAGTTTGGGTTCAGACTGCATCGACTCAAAGACAACCCACTCGAAGGCCAGAGTAACTAGTTCCAGCGGAGATAGCTGACGAGCGTCCTCAGGGCCAGAGGATCTTACCAACACGGCTCATGGCATCTCTCACCTTGCGTGCCCAGCCCATCTTTACGAAAGGCATTCATCGGGCAACTGGAGTGCCTGCCGAAAACCCGTCCATCCCACCAGGGATGCTTCCACACAGCCGATCCCACTTTTCAGCGGGCATGACCTTCGCAGAAGACTTTCCCAAGGGATATAAAAGGCGGCAGGCCGACTGCGAGACAAACAACACTTTGGAAAACCAATTATAAGCTTAGGGTTAAGTTCCGAATCTCATTCCCCCCGGCTTGGGCTGGGCCGGCCAAGTAAACGGCCCGGCGCGGGTCCCGCGACAGATCCAGCAGCGACGCTCAGTCAACGAGGTCCTGATACAGGCTCGGGAGCAGCTTGCGCGGGCCTTCCAGCCTCGGGAGAGGGGGTCTGCGATAGACATTCCTTTCGGAAAATGAGAGTCGGTGAACTGTGGGGGAGGCGATCGCGCAAGAAAGGTAAGCTGTTTGCCAGAAACAGCGAAGAATAGGTCGATTGGTTGTTATTTTTGCTTTTGAATCATGAAAACGGTCGAGGCTTGGGGGCTTCTCTCCGGTGCCAAAAATTGGCCCGTTTCTCAAGCGTTGGGATGAAGGGAAGTTCTGCAATTGTTACGCGTTGAAAGGGGAGAGGAGAAGAAGACGTTCCGCGTTTGCGGGATGGTGGGAGACGCGATGGAGCTGTTGGCGTTTTGGGAAGGGGACCCACCATGCCGCGCGAGAGCAGGTGACTGCAGTGCCAACAGTGTGAAGACGTCATTTGTCAGCACTGTAGATGTAAGTTTTACACTTTTATGATATCAAATGGTTCATTGCAGCTATTGCAACAGAGCAGCATGGGCAATCCCTATATTTAAATTTACCACATGAAGAACACATTCTCCGCAAGGTGAACCAGTCGCCATCCATGGCCGAGGCGTCGAGCGCAGAGGCTCCGCAGCGCAACATTGCTGAAGAGCTCATCGACGTCGGCAAAAGAGCCTTCGACCCAGCCGGCACCTCTGCCACGCAGAGCGCAGGACGCCAGGAATATGACTCCCTCATAGAAAAGTGAGTCATTGACTCTAGCAGTTTAATCTCTATTCAACTGGACTAACCCTCCCCTCAGAACCGATACATGGACGCTTCTCCACGCCTTAAACGCACTCATAAAGCCCGACGTCGTAGAGCCATGGCTCCGACAACCGTTTATGCAGGCGCTCACTCTCCTGCCGCTCCGAAGCGACGGCGTACGCGGGACCCTAGAATTCGTCTTCTCCGTGCACCCCAGCAGCGCCGGAAGGGCAGAGGGCTCCGAGCAAGCGCAGAAGCAAGGCGCCAGCATCACGCATGAGGCCGTCGCCGTTGCCACCAAGCTCCTGTCGTCTGTGCCGGCATCCATGACCGCTGATGACTGGTTCCGCGGCATCTCTTCGCAGCTGTTTGGCCTGTTTGACGGCGAGGGCGGTGCTGACCTCGCGCGGACGGCGGCGCAGATGGTCGGCTACGGCATTCTAGGAAAGAAGCAGTACGGTGCGCCGGGTTCGCCGGGCTGGAACGTCTTTGTGCAGCCTATGCTCGAGTGCATTAACCCGTCGTTGCGGACTGAGATTAAGACGGAGGACGATGAGCCGGACGTCATTGACCTCTCGGCGAGCAAGGTCCTCGTGGACGCGACAGCATTGCAGCAATCGCTGCAGCGGCTGCAGCTCCTGGCCCTCTCGAACCCTTCACCCGGGTTATGCAAGAGGCTACTTGGTCGGGTCGTTCTTCAAATTTGGGCGCTGGCAGCTTGGAAGAACGTGGACGACGCTACGGAAAAGGCATTTTGCGGCCCGGCAAAGCGGCTGCTGCAGACATATCTACGTTTGTTTGGCAAGGCCGACAGCGTCATGCCGATTATAAATAACCTGACCTGCAAAGGCTCCGCAAAGGACGCAAAAGCAGGCTGGACATATACCCTCGTCAAGAGCGGCAGCGTGCAAATAACACCCGTGCCGCCACACGACGCCTCTGCGCAGGGCGGTAATTGGGCCGAGATTGAAGAGAGGGCAGGCACATTGGCCGACTTTATGTCGACGTACTGCTCCGCCGAGGACCTCTCGTCCATCTTCCTGAGCCTGCTGCGTCGCTGGGTGGAAGGCTCTGGCAGCCAGCGGGACGGTATCGAGCTGCTCCCGGCAAAGCAGAGCTCCAGCACGCCGGAAGAAGACCTCGCGGAAGTGACGGTGCTGCAAAAGATGATGGAGAAGACGCCGGAGAAGCTCGTCAGTCACTTTGATCAGCTGCTCGACCTCATCACGCAAGTGTTTGAGGCGGATGCCAAGTCACCGCTTGGCGACGAGGTGGTGGGCATTATCCTCAGTCTTTTGAACCTCGCCGTGACGGCACCAAGCTTCCAAAAGTCGGACATCAACCCCAAGGAGCTCAAGATTGTGGAAGAGGCGCTGGATAGGATAAGCCAGCAGAACCGGCCGGACGTGTCCGCCACAGCGAGGAACCTGTTTATGCTGCTCAAGTACAGAGACGAGCTGGATGACCCGGACGAGGACAAGTCTACGGCGCCGAGCGCGAGAAAGGTGGAAGACCGAAAGACGCACAGCCTGGCGATGAACTACATTGCCGGCGACAAGGACAACCCGCCGCCGATTGTGTCCGAGGGTCTCAAGCTGCTGTCTGGACTCATCGTGGCCGAAAGCCCGATACTGGACATTACCGCGACGACGGTGCTGCTGTCCAACCTGCTCAAGGACAATGAGGACTACATCAACCTGCAAGTGGTGCGCATGTTTACGCAGCTGGCCAACAAGCACCCCAAGTCGACGGTCAAGGAGCTGCTCGACAACTACCTGGACCCGCAGGAAAAGGCCAGCACGGATACGCGACTACGGTTCGGCGAGGCGCTGCTGCAGGTCATTGAGCGGCTGGGCGAGACGTTTGCCGGCGACGCGGCGCAGCATATGGGGGAGACGCTGCTGTCCATCGCCGGCCGGCGCGGGTACAGGCCCAAGACGCTCGCCAAGCAGCAGCGAGATGAGAAGCTACGTACGCTCAAGGAAGCCAAGAAGGCGAAAGCGGGCCAGGGAGGAGCCGAAGAGGCGGACGATGAGGACATGGCCGACGCCGACGCCGACGCCGAGGACGTGGACGAGGAAGAGCTGGCCAAGAACGACATACTGGCGCAAATCATCCAGGGCTGGGAGAGCCAGCGCGGCAGCGAAGACGTGCGGATGCGCACCTCGGCGCTGTCCATCTTCGGGTCGGCCATGGAGAGCAACATCCGCGGCATGGGCCCTAGCGTGGTGTCTGCCGGCGTGGACCTGTGCCTCAACGTGCTGACGCTGGAGCCAGAGCTGGAAAAGGCCATCCTGCGACGCGCCGCCATCGTGGTGATACTCGGCTTCGTCAAGGCCCTGGACGAGGCGAGGCAGGCCGGGCGCACGCTCGGGTTTGGCCTCACGGAGGAGAGCCGCGTCGATATCCAGCGGAGCCTCGAGTACGTTGCCGCCACGGACAACGACGGGCTGGTGCAGCAGCACGCGCGCGACGTCGTGGAGAGCCTCGAAAACTGGCGCATGGCAAGCCTGATACCGACCGGTGTTGCATCAGAGGCCGCGGCGGGGAGCATCGGCTCTGCCGGGCTGACTTCTCTGGCCGGGCTGGCGGTGAACCCTGCGACGACCGCACAGGGCCCAAACAATGGCTCGTCGCGGCCAAGAATAGAAGAGGTGGAATGAACATTGGGGGGGTTTACGACGATGGTTAGGAATAGGGTTTTGCGCGCGCCTGGCGCCTAGCGTTCACTCTCTTTTCGTTATGCCTTTCTCTTCATGTCCCTGGGCAACGGTCTCTTAGACATGTGGGTAGCAAAATTCCATTGTCCTCGGCGGCGTTGGTGGTAGCCGCACCCCACGACTGGGTGAGACATTGTGGACGACGTCGCAGGGCTATGAAACAGCCTATAGGTTTTTCTCGATCAGGCATGCTGAGAGGGCAGTAGCGCCTCATTGTCCTAGAAACTGGGGTCTTTTACATAGCAATGCGCATAGTAAAAACTGAAGAAATGTACTGATGCTCTAGCAACGGTGCTAGATACTATGTACACACAGCAGCCATGTTCATGTGCCGAAATTGCACAAGGTTCTAATTTAAGGATGCACGTTGATGTGACTGGGGCAGAAACTTTATGCGGAACGAATGGGTTGCGGCATGTAAAGTAGGCGTTTGTTATGCGAGCGGCCCTACATCCGTTCATGAGCTTGAACAGACCGGTTTTAATGCGACGGGCGATCAAACTGCTGCTTATTATAGATGATTACCGAGAGGTTGTGTGGTGGCTGCCGAGACCGTATAGTTGGAGTTCTATATGGATCTGATGTTGTGCATCTTACATAGTATGTGATGAGATATTGCGCGCGTCTAAAAAATAAGTGAACAATGGAGCTTGGCGGTGGAGAGAGCGGTCCAATGAAGTGGTGCTGCATATCGGACTGATGCGCAGAGAGAGTTCAGCTCTATGAAGCAAAGCGCCAGGCACAAGACGATTTTGGGTCCTCGCGTGGCAAGGATTGGCCCACTCCTGACAGAGAAGATCATTGTCCGTGAGGTGATTGTGCTTGGCGGCGGGTAAAGCATGTTGGTTGGGCGAATTAGAATGCAAGGAGATGCCGTGTTACAGGACGGCACCCTGCAGGACGGCACCCTGCAAAGGCTCCTTTCATTGTGCATGACTCCCGTGGCTACGAGCAATAGGGTAGGACACGACCTCATGCAGGTACAGGTGAAACGCGATGCTGTTTATAGCCATTGTGCATCGAATGCCGGCCGCCCAAGGACTCGTCCACTAATTGCCAGGAACAAAGAGACGGTATCATGTGCTGGACTGCATTCGCATACTCATACATCGCAGCAAAAGAAAAAAACGAGTACCGGCTGGGAGTTCAGATCATGGTGGGTTATCGCGGTTTCAAGATAGAACAAAGAAAAGACGGACATGCAGGGGCCGGCAGAAGCAGGGGGCGTGCGGGGGTTAGAGGGGGGTGGCGCTAGGGAGGAGGAAGCCTGCGTTCGCCGTGGAGCTCCCGAGCAGTGACGACGTCCAACCCGATGTATGCACGGAGCATCTTGTGTATTCGGATCATGGCCAGTTTACAAGAAACGCGCCCGCAAGCCAGAACATTTCGAGCAGCATGAATAGTCGTAGCAAGTTCAGTGTCTTCGCGCTTGCATTTGTCGCCGCGATGCAGGATTTTGGCACTTCCGCGGCTTCCTTGGCCGCTTGCAGGCGTCGGCAATGTGGACCGCTTGGCACTGCCCAGCTGGTGAGACACAGCTTAGGCGACAAGACAAGACACGCTGCGTCTACCGGGAATCTGGGCAAAAGAAGTTTCGACTGGCGCCGTCGATGCTCGCTGAGCAGACATGCAGACCAAGTGGTGAATTACAAACATCAATGGGTTTGTTGATTCCGATGGGCAAACTCTAAACGAAGGCAGCCAGGCACAGGCACAGGCACCGCTCAGGGGCGTGTAGACGGAACCGGCGGCCCGCGTCGTTTGGCGGCGACCTCGAACAACCAGAAAGCTTAAATCCAATATACGCCTGCTCGCGGCGACGAACAAGGGACAGCAAGTAGCTGTTCAGTAGGGCAATCGTCCAATGCAGGGTCAACGTGTCTATTTGCACGTGTACGAGTAGCCTTGTCCAGACTGGAGCCAGGAACAACCATTGATTTCTGCATTGGGTGCGCACTGGGAGGGGATCGGTGCCCTTATCAGGTTGTGATGCACGGTGCTGTGTTTGCGACGTTCTCAGGTGGCCGACGGAGTGGACTGAACAGTGACGTCGCCATTGGCTTCTACGCACAGCAGAATGCACGTCGTAATTTTGGCCGTGCCAATACAGTTCCTGTAAGGTCTGACGGCGGGTGAGGAGACGTCGCGGACACACCAAGCAGCAGCCAGAAAGGAGGCTATTCAGCAGCGAGACACGAGGCTGCATCGCATCAGTACGTACAGAGTACTCCGTACAGGCGGCCAATTCGCAGTGCACGGAGAAACCACTCGTACTCGTAACAAAATGGTCAGCTCTCTCCCTTTGCGCTTACGTATCACGAGGCTCGGTGGTGGGATTCTAGCGCGAAGCCAGGCACGCAGGCGCAGGCCCGTCGCGCTGCAACCTCGTGTTTGCGTTCCTGGCCTGCTTGGCCGGGTTCCTGAACAACTGGGGCGAGGGCCGCGAAAACCTGCTTGGTACCGGGCCTTTCCCTGTGGCCACCCTCTCCTGTGCTCTCTGTCAGCGGCGCCCGCCCTGGGGTTTCGGTGCCAGGAGTGGGGGTGTGGCGCGGATCGTGGAACAAGACTAAACAGCGCTAAGAGCTCAACGAAGCCGGGATGGCGCCGCCATGCTCCAGATGGCCAACGATTGGCTGTGGGCTCGTCTCAGGATGATGCGTACCTGCATGGGCGGGCGGACGCCCCCTGACTATCGTGCCATGGCCTTGGGTGGGAGGGAGATGAAGGATGCCATGGAAAAAATGTACAATGTCATAGTATGAGTAAGAGGATGAGAGGATGGGAAGAGAGATGGGGAAATTTTGGTGGTGGTCGTCTTCCTGAGGAGAACTGCCAAGGCGGTGACCCAATCTAGAGAGCAGCAAACAATGACGAGCCCGGATTGGGGATCCCGAACCGCACTCGGCACAGCAACTGCAATTGTCTATGCTACGACGTCGCCAGGGTCAGGTGGACAATGATTAAGCTTTTTCTTTGTTGTTTTTTATTGTAATCAGTATGTGTATTCCAGGAACGGGCACAATCGATTCTTTGCATCACAGATATTAGATGATATTGCGTGATGGGTTTGTGAGCATGTCACTGGCCGCGCTATCTGATATCCCTCGTGGTGGCCCTCCCCTCCCCCATCTACACGAAACAGCCTCAATGGCCGCCCTGCCCGCCATGTATGGGTAAATATAGCATGCTCGTCGCACATCCTGTGGAGTCAACAGCGTCTATATTATGCCGTCTGCCAGCGAGAGCACAGAGCCGCGCGGTGCAGTATAGTACATACGAGGCAAATTGTGCAACCTCATCATGGTACTAGGTAATCTCCGCGGGCGGCTTCATACTTGTAGCTTCATCCTTGGCGCTCAAACCAGTCGTCAACAGCGTCGACGCCGTCGCGTAGAGGACCCATGATCAGTGCCGACTAGTCTGTACTACTGTCCGTATACAGAGAAAAATAGAGCAAAATAGTCCCAAGAAATGGCATGAGTTGGTGCCTGCAAACATCCTGGTTCGTGTTTTCTTCCTGTGCCTTGGAAGCGTCGGCAAAGGCTAGCCGGGAGGCTGTGTGCACCTCTGCGGTGGGCTCGGTGTGGGCTCGTTTTTTTGCTGTGGACTGTGAGGTGTGGTGTACTACCCCTGGCTGGTGGTAGTCGTAAGCAGTGGTAGTTCCTGATGGCTCTCTCTCTCACCTCTCTGCTAGGGGCAGCCCGGAGAAGGCGGCATCAGGAATCGAGGCCCCTCCGGTCCAGAGCCGCGAAGCGACCCATCCCCCACTGGCTGTGCCTTGAAATGCTGGCGCACCAAGGATTTCTTGCTGGGGACTGGGGAGCCTGGGACTGCAATGAGAATGGTGCCTGGATTGGCGTCGATGGGGAACAAGTCGAGGGGGTGTGCGCTAACGACTGTCGACCCGGCCTCGTCTCCCGCCCACACCCCCCTCCTGGTCAGTCTCCCCTCGCCTCTTCATCCCCTTTCTCCCTCATCAGTCTGACCAAACTCTCTTTTACCTTCCCTCTCTTCTCACCTACCAAGTTTCTTTACTTACCTTCTTTCTTTCAATTTTCTCTCTCTCTATCTTCAAGCTCCTTTCCTCTCCCTTGAAAAGATCTTGACTACATTCATTCCTATTTTCTTGTTCTTTCAAATCTGTTCTTGCGCATTTCCTATCGATCTGTCCCGCTGTCCCAACTACAGCCGCATCACATCTCTTGCTCTTTGCTACCAAGACTACGACTTTTGGAATTATCTCTAAAAGTTCGCCTCTTATTCATTCCTTCTCGTGAGCTTGCTGGATTTGCCACGACGTTTGAATTGTTTTCTGCTTTTTGTGTGATTTCTTCTTCCTTTTTTTGCTGCAACGTCGAGAGATATCTGTGATATCTCCCCACCACCACTTACAACAACACCATCTTATCAAAGTCTTGACGACTCTTACACCACACAACGCAACACGCTACCAGACCATTTACAAAATGAAGTCGACGACTGTTGCCATCTTCGGCGCCCTGGCTGCCGTTGCCAGCGCCTACTCTCCGGCAAAGCACCTGCACTTCCCTCGTGCCAATGCCACCACCACCGCGGCCTCCACGCCCGCCGCTGAGCTGACCACCCTGACGGTCAAGACCACCGAGACCAAGACCATCGTCAGCTGCGCCCCAACCGTCACCAACTGCCCTGCCGACGAGAAGGGCATGTCAGACGTCCCCGAGAAGGACCGCACCACCCAGGTCGTCACCAACACCGTCGTCCTGACGGAGACGGTCTGCCCCGTCACCGAGGTCGAGCGAGTCTCCTCCAAGGTCGTCCAGGAGCATGCTACCCCTGCTCCTACTGCTCACCCGACCATGACCACCAAGGTCGTCGACGTCACCATGGACAAGACCGTCACCATTACCCTCGGCGTCGGCGCCAGCCAATCGGTCGTCCCCACGGTCATCAAGTCCACCAGCAAGTCCACCGTCACCGTCCCCAGCGACGAGGAGCCCACCACGACCACGACCGCCACCTCGACCTCGACTCGCACCGTGACTGTCGCCCCCGCCAAGGACACCCAGACTGTTGCCGCCAACGGCAACGAGGGCTGCGACAAGGCTCCGGCTGAGACTGTCACCGTCACTGTTGCCCAGACCACCGTCACGGCTCCCGCCGCTACCGTCTATGTTACCGTCCCTTGCGACAGCGCTGCCCCTGCCGTCACTGGCAAGGCTGGCGGTGACAAGGCCATCAACGACAAGCACACCAACAACAACGGCGGTGACAAGAAGGGCAACGACAACGGCGACAACAAGGGCGAGGACAACAAGCCCGCCCAGACCACCGACTGCCCTCCTGACGAGACGACCACCATCCAGGAGGTTGTCACCGTCGTCCCCTACCCTACCGGCTCCAAGAACGGCACCACCACCGGCGCTGCCGCCCCCTCTGGCTTTGCCCGCCTCCGTCGCTAAACCAAACGCGAAAATTGAGTGAAGATGTCCGGGTTTGCGTGTAAATGATGTTGGTCTACCACGACCAACCATCTACTTTCAACCACAACCTCGTGCATGTCTTTCAAATTCTTCTTTTCTTTTCTCTACTGTTTTATGTGTCAATGCATCGAAGCGGTGTCACCTTTTCCAAACCCTTTTTTCATCTTTCCATCAGTAAAGCGTGTACAGACAATGCATTGTCCACTGGGGTTTTAGTCAAGCGGAGGAAAATTTTCGCGCAAGCGGGCAATTTTTTATATACATTTTGGTCCTAGCGAGGCGACCAAGAGGGGAATTTTGTGTATCATAGCCAAAAAAGGAGATGGGTGGGATTTTAGAAAGAGGAGGAACGAAACCGAAACCAGTGTCTTGTACAAAGGATTTTGTTTTTGGCAATGTTGGGCATGTATGTGTGAGATTGAAAATCAAGAAACGCAGAGAAAAACATGCGAAGAAAAAAAAATCCAATATAGAAAGCAATCATCTTTGTTCTCGAATTATCACCATGCGTTGCGTTTGGACGGTGGTGTCGTTTTTTGCTTTCTTCTCGTGTATATATCTAGATGACTTGATTTTTGAATACATACCACATGGCTAAAACATTTACATCTTTTCATGCCTCGACTTGCGTGTAGTTATTTGTAAAGTCATGTACTATTTTATCCATGCTATGGGGGGTATCTCATTTCCTATAAACAACGTGGTCCAACACCAAAACTCATATATCCCAAGACGCCCAATACAGTGTCCAATTTCATAATGCCGCTAAACCATCAAAAGAAAATAACAGACAACCGACAGAGTCAACTACGCGCCAAGCACGGCGCGCTCATACTCATCCGCTCCCAACCGCTGCGCAAGCAAAGCCTGCAGTGAAGCGCGACTGTACGAAATCTGCTCGCTTATGCCGTCTGTCTGCTGCTGGTCGGCGAGCAGCGAGTCTGTGTGCCTGCCCAGCTGGGCGACTACGCCGTGTAGCTGACGGTTTTGAATATCCTGCATTCAGTGTTGTCAGCATTAGGTTTTCCAAAATCTTCGAAAAGAAAAGTAGTTGATGTTAAATCTCACCTCGAATGGATTCCCGCCCTCATCCATCTTCTCAAACGCAACATCCCCATCACCACCACCACCACCACCACTACTACTCTCACCCTTCATCGCCGCCGGCGTAAGCGGATGCGCATTCTTCAAGAGTCTTCTATTCTCGCGCGCAAGAGCCTTGGCCTCGGCATCCAGTCCCCGCAGCGCCTCATACTCGCGCTCAACCTCGGCCTCCATCCGTCCTACCTCGCCACTCAGCAGCTCGACGGCATGCAGCACGGGGTCCAGCTGCCGCTCGAGCGTCTGCTTGGCGTCGAGGACGCTCTCAAAGTTGAGCTCCGTCTCGCGGCCGCCGTCCTGCTCTGCGCGCCCGCCCCTCGGCCTTCCGGGCTTGGTGCGCGTCGGTAGCGACGCGGGCGGGAACGGCAAGTGGTTCGTCTTGTCCGTGATGCGCTTCATGACAATCGCCAGCCCCTTGGCCGTGTGCGTGCGCCGCTGCTCCGAGTTGGACAGCCGCTGGAGGATCGGCCGCCGCGCGAGCTGCAGGATCGACGTCAGCGCCTTGATTGAGCCGCTGCCGAGCTTGCTCCATTTCGTGTCAATGGTTGACTTGCGCACGCGTCGAATGTGCGGCGCCACGTGGGGGTAGGATTTCGGTGGTGAGGGCGGGTACTGGTCGTCTGCTTCTTCTTCTTCTTCTTCGTCGTCTCCTTCGCCGGGGCGCGGGCGCATGAATGATGGTTCGTCTGGTGATTCGGGTTCCTCGCGTCGTCGGGATACGGCGCCCGGTCCCGACTGCGGCTGTGGCATCCTCTTCCTCGCTGCTGCGTTTGTGGTGGTGGTAGTCGTCGCCGGCCGCGCTGTACCCGTTGATTTACGGGCGCCGCCTCGCTTGCCTCCCGTGGCGTCGCTTCGTCTCCTCGCTGATTTATTCTGCGCTTCTGCCGGGGCAACGTCGCCTAGCGAGGGCCTCGCAGCTGCACCACCGCGTCGTCGTGACTGCTCGCCCGGCTCGTCCATGGCCACGCGCGGATTCGGGTTCGGTCCACGCAGGAGGTTGGCCACAGACGACCGCTGTGTCGGTTTCGCAACAGCAGCAGCCGTGACCGGTCCCGGGGCGGCATCCTTCCTAGGGCGTCCGCGCTTCCGTGGCCGCGGTGCGTCGTCGTCGGAGTCTTGTTGTGCTGCTTCTGCGCGTGCCGCCGCCTCGGCTGCCTTGGACGCGTTGGACGGCCGGCCGCGTTTGCGCTTGGGGTGCGCCTGTTGCGTCACCTGGGTTGGAGTGTTAGAATTGCCCGTGTTTGAAGGTGTGTTGTCTGGTTGGGGGACTTACCATGGCGGGTTGTAGGTGTCGGTTTGTGGTGTAAGAGGAAAGTCTTTGGATGTGTGGACTTGTTGCAGTGACGGCTGTTTGGCCCCGCGAGGTGGGCCGCGTAAAGGTCACTTACTTCTCGTACAGCTACGAAGAAGCGCCAGCCTATGATTACCTGAAGGCGGGATAAAAGGTAATTACTACACTGTTTATAAATAATAAGCTATGAGCGTTAGTTTCCGGGTATTTATTTTATAATAAGTAGATAGAAATCTTGAGTTTCCTTCGCCGGGGTCTGATCTGTCTAGGACCGAACCCATGCGACAACGTACCAGCGTGCCGAGGTCTTTACAGCTTGCCAGCTCAACAGTCAATCTTCTCCTCTAGCAGTATCCAATACACACAGAATTGCTTCCAAAGTAAAAACCAGCCTCAAATCAACTGGCTCTGTTTCCCGTTTCATCTCCAATCATCATCCTGCCTAGAACTCGGAAATCCACGCGTCTGGCCGCCCCCGTCGCGTAAATGGCTATCCAAAGTACACGCTACCCCCTATTCCCACAGCGCCTCCACGTAAACCAAGGTAGCCGCAACAACAGCCTACCCCACAATCAGCCAGGGGACCACCACTGCACCAAACCCAGCAAGAACGGCTCTCAGCCAAACAAATCGCACACAGCTGCAGGTGGAAGCTTCCAAGCTCCCCGTCCAGTCAGTCCCCTATTGCCAGTGCGCCCAGCCGACGACGCCTCGTAAATTAATTGGCCGCCAGCAATTTTGTGGTTCTGGCCACATTGCTGTCTGCCCGCTACCCCCGTTTTCTTTCTCTACCCCAAGGCCCTTTGAACACTTTCGCGATCATCATCAATCATCACCATCTTCATCACTCCTTTTTATTT
This sequence comes from Lecanicillium sp. MT-2017a, assembly GCA_003056585.1. Taxonomy (NCBI): domain Eukaryota; kingdom Fungi; phylum Ascomycota; class Sordariomycetes; order Hypocreales; family Cordycipitaceae; genus Lecanicillium; species Lecanicillium sp. MT-2017a. The sequence goes on from PXYN01000241.1 coordinate 728,614, forward strand.
CATCAAGGACAATCCTAATTGGACACTCCTTGCTCTTCTTCCGCACTCCTTCTTCTTGGCCATTGCATCAATTCCCTTTTCTAATTCCTCTCACACTCTCTCTCTTCTTCGCCACCTAATTACCCCAACCGCAACTATGCGCTTCTCTCTCGTTGCCACGGCCCTTCCCGCCGTCGCTGTCGCCGCCGACGCCCCCGCCGCCGGCAACATTGTCGACCAGTACAAGGCGCAGTTCCAAAACTTCATGGGCAAGCTGAGCGGCTACGTCCCCCAGCCCGCCGCCATCCCGGACCCCGTTGCCGCCGTCGAGGCCAAGGTCGGCGAGGCGACGCTGTCGCACCTGACGCTCGACAGCTGGCGGGACACGCTGTACAGCACCGTCAAGCCTGGCGCCAAGGAGGCTGACGAGTGGTGGGTGTTGATTTCTGGTGGCAACAAGACTTGCTATGGTATGTTTTCCAAAACTCAATTACGCGCAAAACCACCTTGTGTTTGTGTCTGCTAACATCCCACCAGGCAAGTGCGACCAGATTGACAAGGCCTTCAACGAGGCGGCCGGCCGATTCGCCATCCTGCCCAAGGCGCCTCACATGGCCCACGTCAACTGCGACGAGCAGCCCGTCCTGTGCAACAGCTGGTCGGCCGTCCCCGGCAACGTCTGGGCCTTTGAGATGCTGCCCCCTCCCGCGGCCATTGATATTTCCCGCAGCCGCCTCAACCTGACCACCACCACCTCGGACAGCCTCGTCGCCCTGCACACCGACGGCAAGAAGTCGTTCAAGCTCATTGACTCGTGGTTCCACCCCTTCAACGGCAAGGCCGCCGAGCTCGGCGTCGCCGTTCCCTTTGGCTACGCCATGTGGGCTTTCGGCCTCGTCCCCAACTGGGCTTTCATGATTCTCGTCTCCTTTGTGAGCCGTTCCATGATGTGAGTTTGGTCTCGACTTGACACATAACCTGTCCTGCATTCAAGCTAACCACCGTCCAGGTCCAACCGCATGCAACCCCCTCGCCGCCCTGCCCCCGGTGGCGCTGCTCCCGCCGCGGCCCAATAAACACAAAACCCCGACAAGCCTTTTTGTCACTTTCTTCTGATATTATATAATACCATTTTCTGTTATGAGGATTATCCCCGCTTGTACACGGCGAGTAAAATTGGTGCCAGTGCTGGGAAATAGATGTTGGCGACACTCTCGGCTGGGCGGGATGATTAGATATACACTGCCGGTAGTCCAATATCGGTATGCTCGAGTACGACGTAAAAGCCCTTGAATACGACATCTATCATAATTTCGTTTCCGTGTTTCTCATTTCAATTCGTTAAATGTGCCGTGTTCGGTATCCCTCATGACTTGCGATCACACGCTTCCTGCAGCGTAGCTAACCCATCAAGCACATCCTCTCTCAACCCGGGATTCTTGAGCTTGCCGTGTCGCAAATCGCTCAGGCCGCCCACAATAGCCGCAATCGACTCTGTCAGTTCCGCCTCTTGCTCCTCCAAGCGCGCAATCTCAGCCTGCAGCGCGCCCGCGGCGCCTTCGAGCTCAGGCATGACGGAGTCGAGAGTATGTTTGGATTTCTTTGCGCTCGACTCGTTGGCAAACAACTGCACCAAATCCATTAGCATTTTCTCCCTCCACAAAAAGAGAGAGAGAAGGGGGGTAAAGGAAGAAAACTCACAGCCCTCTCCATCTCAACCTCCCCATCCCCTTCCTCTCTCCTCTCCTCCCCCCTCTGCCTCAGCACCTCTCTCCGCATCGCCGCCCCGCCGCGCCGGCTCTCGACCTCGATGGAGGCAGCGACGGTGTCGAGCGCCGCGCCGCGCTGGGCCTGCAGGTCACGAAAGAGGGAGCGCAGCTGCTGTGATGAGGAGGACGAGGCGGAGACGGCACGCGGGAAGAGGGCGCGGAACTGCTCGTAGGTGATTATTGCGGTGAGGGGTGCCGGTTGGAGGAGGTAGGCGGTTAGGAGGTCGGATTCTGCGGATGCCATGTTGGAGAGTAGAAGTAACAGAAGAACAAAAAAAAAAAAAGGAAAATAAGAAGGAAAAGGCGAAAGGAAGGGAAGTCGTGCAGTAGACCAAGGCTCTATGTTTGTTGGAGATTTGCGCTGTAGATTGTCTGTGGAAAAGTATTGGTGTCGTAAAGGTTGATGTGAGTGACGTTGGAGAGCTTAGCGTGCAGTGGATATGCAGTGGTGCGCGACGCGTCGGGGTCGGCTACATGGCGCGCTTACCTAACTTGGCCTTCGTCAACGACCACTTCAAACATCAATGGCTTGATATTCCTGGACAATTCATAATTACAGACAATTAGTACAGAGCTTGGTCCTGTCATGTTGCATTTCACAGATGAAATATTTGGCTTTACACGTAAAGGTTCTATGACGGCATGTCAAAGTCAATTGACAGCTACACTTCACGTCCTGAAGTAGCGAATCATGGCACATGTTTCGCTTGAGCACGCTTCACGACTTGACACAGTAGTGATCATGGCACAGTTTCGTTTGGGCAATTGAATAACATTATTAACATATTTTATCTCCCTAAATTCTTCCGTCATACAAGCTTTCCAATGCATTGATAGACTCTCAAAGATACAAGTTGCCACGCAGTGGCAGGCCGTGGCGTGAAACCACGGCCAAAAAAATACAAACAGATTATAAAGCGCCCCTAACCAGAAAAAGCCTCGCATGCTCTATAGACAAGTGTAAATGGCAAACGATGAAACTACCGCGTCACTCCTACTCGTTTAGAAGAGGAAGACGGCGGCGGCAACGGCACCGACCAGGGCCGAGCCAAAGGCAGCAGCCGAGCGGGGAGCGGCGCCGGGGACGCTGGTGGGGGAAGGAGTGCCGGTGGCGCCAGACTCGGCACCGTCAGAGCTGGTCGAGTCGGCAGCCTCAGAGGTCTGGCTGGCGCCAGAGGACTTGGTGGCAGAGGCGGCGGTGCTCATGGTGGTCTGGGCTTCGGTGGTGCTGGCAGCAGCCTTGGTGGAGCTGGAGCCGGCAGCAGAGGAAGTCTTGCTGTCATCCTTCTTGGTGGAAGACTTGTCGGAGTCAGAGTCGTCGTTGGAGCCGTCGGAGAGCTTGACCTGGATGCTCTCCATGTCGCCAGTGGCGTCGCCGTAGACGTACTCCTTGACCTTCTTGTCGGTGGCGGTGCTACCGCCGGCGTAGTCGGTGATCTTGAGGCTCTTGTAGTAGGCGTTGTAGGGGCCCTTGGAGAGGTCAAGGGGACCGCCAGCCCACTCGATGGAGCCCTGCTGGGAGCCGCCCTCCTTGGAGGGGTACCAGGTGCCGAGCTTGACGCGCATGGGGGTCTGGGGGAACATGTCGCCGGCGTCGCTGGCCTTGAGCTCGCGGACCGACTTGCCGTCGACGAGCCAGTTGATGGAGTCGGGGGTCCAGTCGACGGTGTAGGTGTGGAAGGTAGTGTCGGCGCTGCTGACGGCGTGCTTGCCGCCGCGGTTGTAGACGCCGTTGTCGCCGCCGCGGGGGAAGTAGTTGGTCTGGACCTCGTTGGGCTTGCTGCCGAGCCACTCCCAGTCAATCTCCTCGAGGTCGTCGGACTCGAGGACGACGCTGGTGATGGCACCGGCGCCGGGGGAGATCTTGAGCTCGACCTCGACCTTGCCGAAGAAGAGGTACTTGGTGGTCTCCGTGGTGGGAGCGTTGCCCTTCTTGGCAATGGTGAAGACGGCACCGTCGTCGCCGTAGGTCAGCGAGGTACCATCGGCCTCCTTGATGGCATCACACTCGCCCTGGGTGAAGTCGCACTCGACCTTGGAGTTGCCAATGGCGGGATCGGCCGGGCAGCCCTTTTCCTTGCGAGGATCGCACTTGGACTTGGTCTGGGCCGAGACCAGCGAGGAGGAGGCGAGAGCCAGAACGGCGGCGGAGAGGGTGTTGACACGCATTGTGAAAATTAAGAGGTGTTTGTTTGTTTATGGGAAGAAACGAGAGTGGTGTTGTCGGGTGGTTAAAAAGGAGACTAAGCGAGAGTAACTGAGCTGGACGTGGAAAAGGTGAAGAAAAAAAAGGGTCACGAGCTCAAGAGACGGGATGAAGAAAAAACAATGTCCAAACAGGAACAAAGAAGGCAAGGGAGAAAGATTGATGATGGGAACAAGAAAGAGGAGAGGAAAGGAGGAGAGCCAGAAAAGGGGAGGGGAGATCTGGGCCCGGGGGGGTTTTATTTACCTGACCGGGTGTTGCGTGGCCAGTGACCAGTGGCAGTGGCGGGACAGGGCCTTGGAGATGATGGCGGACCCAGTTCAATCAAAATGGTGTGACGGGGGTGGTGGTGGTGGCACGGTGCCTGATGGGGGGCTTGAACTTGGGGGGCTGGCCGCCAGTTGCCTGTCCTGGTACCTGCGGCCGAAACGGCCAGCCCGAGTAACCTGTTGGCAGACGTCTGACCGGCTGCGTCTGACACAGCGACAGACGACCAGAAGGGAACAACGACGATGAGTGGCCGTACTGTGTGGGGCGGGCCGGGCTAGCGCAAAGGCGCAGCAACAATACTCCGTACGGGGTGGCAATGATTGACCCAGTGTCTCAATGTCTCAAGCGCGAACAGTGCTATGTTTAGCCTGGACCGCACGAGGACCGCAACCCGACCGCACCCAGACCGCGGTGGATTGTCTTGCTGGACAAGCCTGCCTGCCTCCTTGCAACCCATATTTTCTTTGGTTTCTGGCACTGTGCTGCTCAGTCAGCCACGGTGGTGACTGGGCGGGCTAGCACAGTGCGCATAATGCCAAACCCGCACGCATTTTGCTTTGCTTGTTACTGCACTGAACCCCCTGCCCTGGTCGCCTGCCAAAATACGAAATCAACAAAGACACGACACCTGAACAGAAAAAATAATCCGCACTGTCTCGACCAATCACACACCGAGCCTTACTCCCCCTTGGCAGCCTCTTGTCATAGCCTTACCAGCAACCACTGGCCCCAGCAACCAGGCGGCGTTTGCAGGTCGCGCCAGCCACCCACAGGCATCGACGCCAGCCAACTTTTTCGCAAGCGGACAACACAGTGCCGTCGCATCCCCTGCAAGCCGGCTACCACGGGGCGCACCTGAACAGGCGGCTCATCCAGGCCCCGACACGAGGGATGGGGGACGCTGTGGTGGCTCCCTGTTCCTTCGTCCTCGCCTCTCCAAACCTATTTTCGGCGACCCTCTCTTCCTGTTTTAAGCCGCCCCAGCCGTGTCTCCCCTACAGGAATCCCCCAGGGGGGCTGTGCAGCACCACCACCCGTGAGAAATCTACTGCCAGCCTGACCTGAACGGCACGCGCTGTGACCCGCTGTGACCATTGCTGTACAGTACGATACGAGAGCCAAGCATATTTCAATGCATGGAGACCCTTGGGAACCCTGGGAACTGGAGTTTTTCTTCGTCGTTTTTCCCCCCTGCGCCTGCGGGTCACCGTCGCCACCATCTACGTCAAGATGGAGCAGCGGCTATGCGGCACCCGTATCGTACCCGCGGGCAGCTCTGCTACTTTTGTCCATTTTTTCTGGAGTTTTTGTTTTTGTTCCTATCTGATCCGGCAGTCTATACGAGGTATTTGCTTACAGTACCGAGCTATAAAAAAAAGAGAAGAAGCGCGCCAAGTCCCTCGGTTACGTCAGGGCTGTGAAGCTGTACGGAGTTTGTACGCTTGGCGATGGGATTACCCAGTATCCCACACCTTGGCGCCTGGCTGCCCTGTTGCTCGGCATTGGCGTCGCATCGTGAGCGGCGGGCGTTGGAGGCGCCTGCAAGCCACCAGAGTATCTCACCTCCAAGGCTTCCTTTTTAGAGTTCCATCGTCCATACCGGCTGTCGCAACGTTGCGCCGTATAAAACGGCTGTTGTGTTTTCATTGGTATCAACAGCAACGACGCCCCCGTAATCGCCCGTTTCGCCCGTTGCGTCGACGTGTAACACCCACCATACAGCAATGCAAGGGCAGCAATGTCCACGCGCTGCGCCCTTGTCGATGTTGAAGACGTTGCAGTGTCGCGTTCGCCCTTGTCTAGGGATTCGGAAATAGTCAGCAACCTCCCCAGATGAAATACTTTGCTCGCAATTTTTTTTCTTTAATTTTCCAAGGCCGTAAAATGGTAATTTCAAGCTACGGTGTAGGGTTCATCTCATCTTGAAACAGCCTGCACACGGACACCTCCCAAAACAAGACCCTGTCGCCGGCGTCGTATAGCCGAAACGCCCAACGCAGCAGCCTTGCTTGATTACCGTCCGTACCTACTCTGCACCTAGACCCGCGGCATAATCTATCATCTCTGCAATTCCGCCGCCGGCAAAATTAAAAAGAGCTCATATTTCCTACCTCATGGAAGTCAGAGACGCCAAGAACCTTGTTAGCACCCAAGGGTCCTCATCTCACAAGGCTACGACCAAGCCTTGGCGAGCAAAGGCTTTCCACAATACCCTTGTAGACTTACTCCCCTACAAACTACTACAGACAAACTCGCCCTGTTTCCTGACCGCAGACAGCCATAAATCCAAAGAAAAACGTCATGGTCGAAAGACACATTCATTCATGCGCGTCTCTACCTGTTGTAGTACAGAACCTGCAGATTGCGTAGAGGTGTGCGGCGTCAGAGCTCACCACACACACTTACAAGAAGCAATCACCATTATCACCACCACCCAGCATCGAATCTTCCAGCTTCGAATCTTCTAGCTGCAAATCTCCCAACCCCCCCAAGCAACCCTATTCAACCTCTCCAGATGAATACGTCACCGTCTACTCACCATCTAACTGCTTGTACACCTGTTGCTAATGGCTTGTCCGTCCCATGCGTGGATGACCCTGCCGTTCGCCAGCGGCCAGGAAGACCAGCATGCCGCCGCCGAGACACCTACAACGTATGCCATTGATGCAAACTGCGCCCTGGAACTTATCTTGATCGAGCCCAGTCTCGACCTTGGTGTCACCTGTTTGTTCCAAGAGTCAATGCGTTTGTTGCTCACATTGGTACCGGCATGGCGGCTCGAGGTGTAAACGCCGTCGACGTGTTATAATTTTTTTTTTTCCAACTTGGCCTCCGTCTTCAACCGGCGGTTATTTTCGATTGTACATTTTTCCAATTGCCCAAAAAAAATTCTCTACGTCGTACAGGGCTCGTGAAAGGAGCTTGATACGGCAGTTTGAAACGCCCCGTGCGTGATTCATTCACATATCAAACGAAATGTCCTATTTGAGAGCGTAGTACCTAAGCTGTGGCGCTCATAACTCTTTCCGTATATCCTCTTCAATCACACTCTACGACATTAATTGTGATAATTCATCACTCCTGCCATGCTGTACAACAGCAACAACACTTATAAAAGACAAACGCCGCTATCCGTGTGCCCTGATTGGCGGGCCGTCCCATACAGCATGCTGTGGCACCCTTGGGTGACCCGAATTAGCGGTCGCGCACCACTGTAACGCCTGCATTATAGGCTACACTGCCGCACCCTTCGAGTCTGGCCCCCACATGCCGCCAATGATTGGACGCGCAAGACGAGCAGCCAGCCCAAGCAAAATTCGCGTCGCGTGCGAGGCCAAGACCGCAGAAGCGTAGAAGCCAATTAACGCGAGGCGGGCGAGGCCAACGACGAGGCGCATCAAACACCACACCACCACTCCTTCTATCACCGCCAACCCGCCGGACTACATAAACAACCCGTTTGCTCCGGGTGGTGATATTGAGGTTGCTTCATCTGCTGCATTGGGAACGATTTCATTGATTGGCATTCTAGACATTGCTACATTATCTCATCATCAGCAGTATACCCGTCGTTTTCAATCTCACCCCATCAACCCTCTCTCAACCAACCTCACCCTCAAACTCACCCCCGTCTCACCCACTCGCACCTCAAAGCCCCCTTCCTCAACCATCATGGCGCCCGCCCGCCAACAGCAGCAGCAGCCCAAGTACAGCAAGGACGAAAAAGTCCTCTGCTTCCACATGGACATGCTCTACGAGGCCAAGGTGACCGACGTCGAGCCCGCCGAGAACCCGGCCGACGGGCACCGCTACAAGGTGCACTACAAGGGCTGGAAGAACACCTGGGACGACTGGGTCCTCGTCGACCGCATCCGCCCCTTTGACGACGAGCACAAGGAGCTGGCCGCCCAGCTGCACGCCCAGCTCAAGCAGAGCCTGCAAAAGAACACCAAGCAGCCCAAGAAGAGCGCGCGCGCCGAGTCTGGGCGCGGCAGCGAGGAGCGCGGCTCCGCGGCGGCCCAGGGCGGGCGTGGAGGACGGCGCGGCAAGGACTGGGAGTTGGAGCAGGTAAGATGCTGTCCCTTTTTTTTTTCTTCACCTGTTCGCGTTCTCTTGATTTGGTGGTTTTGTGGTGTATATACGTGTTCGGGATCTGCTTTTGCTCGGTTAGCAGAGCGAGTTTGGTCACGCACTTTGTGCAACATGAGAATTAAATAGCGCCTTTTCTCTTCGGAAAGGCGCGTTCAAGTCTCAAATAAAGCATCAAAGCGTTGTAGCCGGAGAGCACATATATACCCCCCAATGTTTCTCGTACCCCCTCTCCCACCTACCTCATGGTAGTCCCCGTTACCTCAAAAAGAGACGGACATGCCTGCCCTCAACCACTGCTCAAGTTCAGAAGCTGACTCGGACCAGGAGGATGCCTTCCACAACAAGCCCATGATCAACATCCCCGTGCCAGACCACATCCAGGCCATGCTGGTGGACGACTGGGAAAACATCACCAAGAACAACCAGCTCGTCCCCCTCCCGCACCCCAAGCCCGTCACCAAGATCTTTGAGGAGTACCTGGCGTTTGAGCGGCCGCATCGCGAGGAAGGGTCTGCCAGCCTCGATATTCTGGAAGAGGTCGTCGCCGGGTTCCGGGAGTATTTTGAAAAGGCTCTCAGCAGGATATTGCTGTACCGGTACGTGACCTTTTGCTTTTCATCCTCCCTTGATAACGAGGGCTTTTTGACGCCTGTGGAATAAAATGTGAAAAAAAAAAAAAAAGAAAGAAAGAAAAGGCTGGGACTAATATGTTGTATTTCGTAGCTTTGAACGACACCAGTACATGGACGTCCGCAAGCTATGGGACAGCAACGACGACGACGCCGAGTATAAAAGCGTCTGCGACGTCTACGGCGCAGAGCACCTAGCCCGCCTGATTGGTACGTTTGGCCGCCTTTTTATTCACTGCTTTGCTTGCCTCCTGCCTATTCACTGCTTTCCTTGCCTCCTGTCCATTCACTGCTTGCCTGCTTGCCTGCTTGCTCTTTCATGTTTCTTCCCGTCTCGGCTAACGCTTCCCGCCCGTCCCGCAGTCTCGCTACCAGAACTCCTCGCGCAAACAAACATGGACCAGCAATCCGTCTCCCGCCTACGGGAAGAAATCGGCAAGTTTACAGTGTGGCTGGGCCGGCACTGTGAAAAGTACTTTGTCAATGAGTACGAGACGCCTTCGCAAGAGTACGTGGACAAGGCGAGGAGTTTTTAGAATGCTGGGACGTGTACGATGAAGAGAATGTTTGGGTTTCTTTTTTTTTTCTTTTAATCAATGTATCATTTAAGGCATCGAAATGTAGGAGTTTGGTACCCCAAAAACAAAATCAACCTGTTTCAAAAGAATTCTTGAGATTTGTAAACTTGTAATTTCTCTATGCGAAATGCAGCGCTCATCCACCATGCACATTCCTCTTCTACCTCTTCCATTCTCGGTGGTATCTACTCATACAATATCCCTTCGCAAAATAATGTGTGTGTGCCGTTCCCATAATATACAATATCTTTTCTTCCCCTCTGCTACCCCATCCCCAAATTCTGCGCGCGGATCAAAACTTGCGGTTAAACCCTCGCCTCTCCAGCCCTCCTCTCAACATAAAACCCAGCATCCGGCGTCCTCGCCCCTTTCACTTCCTTCTTACTCAGCCTCGTTTCCACCTCTTGCACGCGCACCAGCTCCTTCACTTTGAGAATCATGCCCGCAAACTGCGGCTCGACCGGGTGGAACACGGTCTGCATCCGGCGCCGCAGGCCCAGCGCCGCCAGCACGCCGCGCGTGCGCTCGGGGAGGCCGATGGCGCTTCTGTGGAGGGTGATGCGGAAAAAGGACATTTTTTTTCGAATGTATGTGTGGTTTTATTATATTCGAGAGGCAACAGGTGTGTGCCAATTAAACCAATTGGGGCTCTCGCAACTTTCGTTCGTGGATTGAAGCTAGGAGATGAAGTGTAGCTCCGTCGGTATGATAAGGTATTCGATACCGCTTCGTGGATGGTAAATCGTAGAGTCGTATTCCCTAGCTTCAAAATTTGGCGCAGAAAAGACTAGGAAAAAGCGCAAGGAGGGAATTGTCTGTCGTCGGACTGAGGTTCGTCGTGGGAGCAAGCACCAGCATCCAGGCGTTGAAGTCGGCAGAAAAATCTACGTCACGTGATGCTAGCGTTTTGACTTACCCTACACCCTTTTTGCGCTGATCCGTGCCCAGGTCACGGCAATCCAATGTTGGAAGAGCTGTATTTGCAATTGGCCGTGTTTTATTGCTCATTGGTAATGGCCTACTACGCAGTAAAGCGTCAATTGCACTTTTAGGACAGGCAGCGATGTCAACAATGATTAAGACGTCGTAACAGAATGATATGCTTCACAGGATGCACAGTCACTTCATATATATGCATAGATTAATACGATATTAATTACAAGTCTATTGCGATCAACTTATTGGCTACCTTGGCTAGTCTGCTGGTGCCTACTTGCCACGCCTGGTCCATACCGAATCGTTCAATAAGAAGCCCCGAAATTGTTTAATAAAAAAGCACAGACGCTCGTGTATTCTCATCAATCCCTTACATCTGCACCTCGACTCTGCCCTCGGCGCCGGGCCGACCCTCGCGGAGGTTGGGGAGCAGGTAGGTAATGTCATCCCACGGGTGACGGTACAGGCCGGTGCGCAGTCTCTTCTGGTCGAGGTAGTGGGCAATCAGACCAATGGAACGGCCCAGGACGAAGAGACCGTTGAGGACACCCATCGACAGGTAGTCCTCGGCCTCCTCGGCGGAGAAGGCGCCGCAGTTGCGGACCAGGTCGACAAAGCAGACGGCGATGCAGCCGTCGACGTTGAGGATCAGGTTGTCCTTCTTAGAGGTGGTGACCGTCTCGACGGCCAGGGCGTAGTCGAGCAGCTTGTGGTTGGGGAACTTGGCGAGGACGTACTCCTTGACCAGCTCGACACGGAGATCGGGGTTGTTGCGCGACTTGACGCGGTGGCCGATACCGGGAATCAGCTTGTTGGCCTTGCGCATGTTGTCGACAAACTCGCGGGGGCTCAGGCCCTTGTCAAAGGCCTTGGTGAACTCCTCGGCAGCACCGTCCAGGGCACCACCGAAGCGCGAACCAATGGTCAGCAGACCCGAGACGAGGGCACTGATGAGGTCCTTGCCGGCACGGGTGGTGATGATGGTGTTCATGGCACCAGAGACGGCAGGACCGTGGTCGGCCGTGAGCATGAGAACCATCTCGAGGAACTTGGAGGCGTAGTCGGGCAGTCTGCGGCGGAACCACAGGAGGGACATGACACCACCGATGCCAATGTCCTCCTTGAAGACGTCGGAGATGGGCATGCCGGCGTAGAGGAGCTCCTGGCCACGGTCGTCGGAAATGGTGGAGATGAAGGCAGCAGGCTTACGGATGAGGCCGAGCTCCTGGGCCCACGAGTAGTCGATGGGGATCTTGGGGACAACGGGCTCGGGCTGGGGGGTGATGGTGCCGGCCTTGACGAGCTTGTCGTAGAGCTCCTTGAGGACGGCGGGCATGTCCTCAAAGGTCTTGGGGACGTGGAAACCGGCCTCGCGCATAGACTCGTTCTTGACGGCGGCGGTCTCGAGCTGCGAGTTGGCCAGGGCACCGGCGTGGCCGAACTGGACCTCGGTCTTGAACATGCTGGCGCAGGTACCAATGGCCCAGGCGACAATGGGCTTGGTGATGATGCCCTTCTTGACGGCATCAATGACCTTGTACTCTTCGACACCACCAACCTCACCGAGCAGGACGAGGATCTTGCACTCGGGGTCGGCCTGGTAGCGCAGCAGGTGGTCGATGAAGGTGGTGCCGGGATAACGGTCACCACCGATGGCGACACCCTCGTAAACGCCATCTGTGTTCTGGGCAATAATGTTGTTGAGCTCGTTGGACATGCCGCCAGACTTGGAAACGTAGCCGACGGAACCCTTGCGGTAGAGCTTGGAGGCGACAATGTTGTCCATCATGCCACCGGTGTTGCCAATCTTGAAGCTGCCGGGCTTGATGCCACCGACAGTGGCGGGGCCAATGATGGTGACGCCCTTCTTCTTGGCAATGTGAGCAATCTCGCGAGCGCGCTGGATTGGTGTTAGTGAATGGATTGCTTTGCGAGTAGGCCTGCCCGGCCGGACAAAGATTTAGATTGAACTTACGCGCTCAGGGACACCCTCGGCAATAATGGCAATGGTCTTGATCTGAGGGTTCTGCATCAGCTCGAGAGTGGAGCTGTAGACGGAGCGAGACGAGGCAAAGTTGACGACGACGTCGACGTCGGGGTGCTTGGCCATGGCCTTGTCGACCTGCTGGTAGACGGGGAGGAGGGTCTCGCTGGTGCCCCAGTACATCTTGCTGACGAACTGGCCACCAAAGGTGTAGATGATGCCAGCGACGGAGGGGGTCTTGCGCTTGCAGATGAAGTCAAAGTCGAGCATGCCCTGGACAGCACGGGGCTGGAGACCGTAGACGAAGCATCGGGTCTTGCTGTGGAAGAGGGCGTGCTCGGGGAGAGGGCTGAGAGGGCGGCTGGGAGCAGCGAAGCGCTGGATTCTCTCGTTGGCCGACAGCTGGGCGGCAGCGCCGTTGGCGGGAGCTTGAACCATGTTGGCGGGTTTTGTTGGTAGTTGTAGAAGTCGGGTCGCAGAGTCAATTGAACAAGTCTAGGACCGGAGCGGGCGATGGAAGACGAGCTCAGAAAGTTTCGATTCCCCAACTAACAAAGGTGGGACGGGTCAGCAAGCTGAAGGAGACGGACACAAGAGCACGCTGCGAAGGGCGAGCTCAATGCAGTAGAAGCTCCGGAGGGGGGGAATTGAGGCGTTGAAGAATGGAGGAGAGAGGGAGAAGAGAGAGAGAGAGAGATGTGATGGAGAGGAAGATTGCGAGATGAGAAGCAGACAAGCTGGTGGAGTGGAGGGGAGGAGGAGAAGGAATCAAAGGGCCGGTGTCTGGTTCAACAAAGCCAGGACAGGAGCCCGGAGCAGATGAGACTTGGGTGTGGTGCGCGGCACGGCGCTGCGAGGCGTTGGCTTTGCTGGGCGAACTCGAGTCCGTCTGCCGGAGGAGCCAGTACGAATACTGCCAGCGCCAGGGCCCAGCGCTTGAGCGAGAAGTCACTTTTGGGGGGACGCCAAAAAAGATGTAGTGGAACCCCCTGGCGCAGGTAGGGTGGAAGACTTTTGGCGGGCCCTGCAGCTATCTCGTAGCGGGCGGCAGAAAAAAAAGTGGCATGTAGGGGACGCAGGTACCTCGCCCAGCGACGCTGGCGGCGCAGAGTACCTGGAGGAAAAAGTGGTGGGGCAGGGGTTTGGTTTGACGGAATGGGCGTAGAAGGAACTCAACTCCAAAAGGCTGATGATGCGCGAATAGGACGAGACAGATGACGTGCAAGAGACGTGAGGTGCTTACCTGCAATGGAGGAGACTCTGAAACAGAATATACGACTCGATACACAGCAGTGAATTGACCAAAAGCTGAGAGAGAGAGAGAGTCTGTATGTATGAGAGTGCTTTGCGATAAGAATGGTGAGGATGAGGTACCAAAAAAAGGGGAGCTGGGCGGTGTCTTCCGTGTGTCGACGGGCAGAGGCAGTGGCAGTGGCAGTGGCACAGGAGGGGAGGGGGGCAACCAGGCCGTGGAACGAGTTGGGGCAGCTTCTTTTTTTTTGGGGACGCTTGCTGTTGGAGTCGTTTCTCTGAGGGGGAGACAAAGAGGCTAAGGGTTTTTTTTTTTTTTCGGATCTTGTTGAATGGCCCTCTCTGGCACTGTCCCAGGCGATGTTCCCGCTGGGCTGCGTCAGAGGTACTTGTGGATGTACCGGTACCAGTACATGTGTCGGACTCCGTTGTCGGGGCCCAAAGCACAGCTCAAGGTTTTTTGTTCTCGTTTTCGGGGAGCTGCGTTGCGATGCCCGTACTCGTAGATGATGCCTTGCCTGGCAGTAAAAATAAATAAAAGGAGGCCCAGGGAATCTCGGTATTTGCACAGCGAGCTTGCTGCGTTTTTTCGCTTCCCGTCTGGCTGCCAATTGATCATGTTCGGACTTTTTCAAGTCGGGATAAGCCCAAGGTACCTTCGGGGTGCAGCTTGGCTATGCTGGGCTGACACGCGACGGTCACCGACGCCGACGACCACCGCCCACTGCCTTGCAGCGATCCCCGACAGCTTCCAAGCTCTACAATCGTCTTGTTCGCACCATTTTCAGGCGGCGCATAAGCGGCAGTAGCCTCGTCGTATCACGGCCACTGAAGCCATAACCAGGACTCAAGCCTCACGGCATGACCACCCCCGTAGAAGACCATAGAACGCTCGTAGCGGCGCAGCTTACACCGGCCCCTGCACGCACTCTCCTCCGAGCGACGGGGGAGCACACCCACTGTCGGGCACTTCCAGCAGCCGTCCGCCGATGGCCGTAGGAGGGTGCCAGGGGGAGCTCGCACAGGGGAGTGGACGTCGACCCCACCTCGCAGCAGTGCTATCTCGGCAGTGTGCATTAGGCTACCGCGCATCGCCCTAAAGACGATACAGGGTGGTGTAGATGCTCTGCGGTGGTGCTTCGTACAGTAGTAGTCCGTACTTGTGGTAGGCAGTGGCCTTTCAGCTTACCTGCAGCACGACACTGTGAATACCAGTCATCCGACCAATGGTGCAGCGACTAATGTACTGCTGACAAGCACACCATTCGCAGCCGAGGCAGTCTCGTGTAAGTACGGTAATATGCCTTGTTTTGGCCGACCATGGCTTTCGTCATGCGACAGGCAGTACGGAGTATGGCAAACAGTACCGAGTACACCAAGTAGCGGTACGAGAATCACTCCGTACCGTACCTGTAAGACAGAGCTCATCGCAGTTTCTCGCCATTCCTCGCACCAGGGCCTCTCGCATCGGCAGCTGTGCTTCGCATCCGTATCCGTTGGCCCCTAATTAATGCCCACAATGGGCTCGTTTTCGCGTTGGCTGTCTGCCGGACAGCACCTCTCCAGGAGCCGCACCGCGGCAATAATCGATAGAGGGAAAAGGGGGCCCATATCGGGAAATGACGCTGGCTTTCTGGTCTCTTCTCATTTTTTTTTGTTGGCACCCGTTTTCTGGGTACCTTTTTGGGCGGTGGATTCGCTGCGATAGCGACGTACTCGTAGATGGGCGATTATTCGGTTGCTGTGCTGCACCAGCCAGCTGGTGCTTGCGTGGCGCGCGCGAGGTACCTGGCGGGTGGGCTCTCTGGCTCTGTGCTGCCCCTCCGGAAGCCATGCCGGGACACCCATCGCACGCGGTGCAACTTGCGTAGCCCCCCCCCAGCCCCCCTTCTAGCGCTGATCCACTTGGCTTCTCAACAGCTGGGGTGCGACCCTCGCCCATGTACCGGTACATGCTGGCTGCCCCCCAAAGCTTTTGCTGGGAAGCTCTTCCACCGCCTAGCCCAACCCAACCAACCGCCCTCCCTCTCCGTCTCACAATGGCAGGCGGTCAGACATTGGGGACGGACGTTGGAGGTGAGGTACCGCTGCCGCCGCTGTGCAGTGGGCGGGCGACCCCCGAAAGCGCCGATGTTGACGGACTTGGCTGGGCCCCTAGGTCCTCCCCTCCAAACCGCCGCCGCCGCTCGCTGGCTGCCTGTACCTCACCCACCCTGGCCGCCCGCTGCAGTACCGTGGGCAAAGCTCTCTGTCGCTGGTCCCCCAAATTTTCTCGCAAACGCTGAATCCTCACTGCCCGCCATACTTTCTGCCGCTTCGTCCCCAAATCCACCTCTTCATCCTTTCCCACACCCACGCTTCCCGCTCCCCCCAAAAGAGACAATTGCGATCCTCATCCTTTCGTCTCCCCTCCGCCTTTGTCCTTTCGAATCTTTTCCATCTTGTCTCCTCTGCCTCAATTGCTGGCCAGCTGCCTGCCTTTGTCGCTTTGAATCCGGTGAGTCTTCCTCGTCGTGCATGTAGTGGGCTGGTGAGAGCTACGGTGTGTGCCGCCGCAGCTTCCAACAAAGCTGCTCAGCTTTCACACCGTATTGCCCGCCTCCCAGAGCTCGTCTTTGGGCAAAGCATCTGCTTCAGAACAAATCGCTGACTCTAGCCAATGGCAGATTTTAAACCCTTAATTCCTCCGCAAACTCTCGCCCGCTCCCCTCGTCTCAGCAGCAGCCTGCGCACTCCCACAACATGTCCGCCAAGTCCATCTTCGAGGCCGACGGCAAGGCCATCATCAACTACCACCTCACCCGCGCTCCCGCCATCAAGCCCAGCCCTCTTCCCGTGTCCACCAAGCACAACCCTCCTCCCAGACTGGCCGTCCTGACCTTCCCCGAGGACGCCAAGGTCGAGGATGTCCTGAACCAGGCCGAGGTCACCTACCCCTGGCTCCTCCAGGACGGCGCCAAGTTCGTCGCAAAGCCAGACCAGCTGATCAAGCGCCGAGGGAAGAGCGGTCTCCTCGCTCTCAACAAGACCTGGGCTGAGGCCAAGGCTTGGGTTGGCGAGCGTGCCGCCAAGGAGCAGCAGGTTGAGCACACCACTGGTGTTCTGAGACAGTTCCTCGTCGAGCCTTTTGTCCCTCACCCTCAAGATACCGAGTACTACATCAACATCCACTCCGTCCGCGATGTAAGTGTTTGCCCTTGATTTTGCTTCATTTTCTTTTTTTGGTTGTTGTTTCGGCTGCGCCTTGTTTGCGTGGCTCTCAGCCGTGGTTACTGCGCTTTGGGGACGCCATGGCTGCCCGAGTCAAAAAAACGAGACAAAGGAAGAATCGTCCAATGGCAGCAATTCTGATAAAGACCAAGAACCTTGTTGCTGGTCAAGTCAGGCCTGCCACTGGGCTTATGTATTTTTCATGTCGGCTTATTTTATGTGGGCTCGGGCGGCTTTCAGCGGTGTCCCGTTTGTAACGTTCAACCGACGGCGGGCGAGCGGATGTCACGATAGAGAGGGTCCCGACACCAACCATCGGCCCCTGTCAGGCACACCCGAACCCACAACGGCTCCCCTGCATTGGCTCCCGAGATTCCGGCTGCCGAATGAGACGCTTGCAGATTTCCGAGATCCAGATTGGCTAACCTTTTTTTTCTCCGTGTAGGGCGACTGGATCCTCTTCACACACGAGGGTGGTGTCGATGTTGGTGATGTCGACGAGAAGGCCGAGAAGATCCTGATCCCCGTCGACCTGGCCGAGTTCCCCTCGCACGAGGAGCTCACCGCTGCCCTTCTCAAGAAGGTCCCCTCGGGCGTCCACAATGTCCTGGTCGACTTCATCATGCGCCTCTACGCCGTCTACGTCGACTGCCAGTTCACCTACCTCGAGATCAACCCTCTCGTTGTCATCCCCAACGAGGACAAGACCTCGGCCGCCGTCCACTTCCTGGATCTCGCTGCCAAGCTCGACCAGACTGCCGACTTTGAGTGCGGTGTCAAGTGGGCTATTGCCCGCTCGCCCGCCGCCCTCGGCCTGACCAACATTGCTGGCGGCGACAAGATCAGCATCGATGCCGGCCCGCCCATGGAGTTCCCCGCTCCCTTTGGCCGTGAGCTGACCAAGGAGGAGGCCTACATTGCCGACCTCGACGCCAAGACTGGTGCTTCCCTGAAGCTCACCATCCTCAACAGCTCCGGCCGCATCTGGACCCTCGTCGCTGGTGGTGGTGCCTCGGTCGTCTACGCCGACGCCATTGCCTCGGCCGGCTTCGCCGACGAGCTCGCCAACTATGGTGAATACTCTGGCGCTCCCACCGAGTCCCAGACCTACCACTACGCCCGCACCGTCCTGGACCTGATGCTCCGCGCCCCTCTCACCGACAAGGGCAAGGTCCTCTTCATCGGTGGCGGTATCGCCAACTTCACCAACGTCGCCAGCACCTTCAAGGGCGTCATCCGCGCCCTGCGCGACTACTCGACCCAGCTCATCGAGCACAACGTCCAGATCTGGGTCCGCCGTGCCGGCCCCAACTACCAGGAGGGTCTCAAGAACATGAAGGCCGCCACCCAGGAGATGGGTCTCAACGCCAAGATTTTCGGCCCCGAGATGCACGTCTCCGGCATTGTCCCTCTGGCTCTCGTCCCCGGCAAGTGGGAGAACAGCAACATTGAGGAGTTCAAGGCCTAAACAGGGAAAAGGCGAAGAAGAATTTAAAAGAAACCCTCCCAAAAAACAAAAATGACGGGCTGTTGAATTTTTTCTAGAATTGAGATGGGCTGTGCCTACTATTCACTAATTATTCTGTTTTTAAAAATCAACGCCCAAAAAACCCTCCTATAGCCAGCCTCCTCCAGTCAAAAAAGCTCCCCCACCCAGTTTTCATATCTGTTTACACAAGACGCAAACCATGCAAGACATTTTTGTATTTTGCAAGCTAGAACACTGCTTCGGAGACGGGAGTTGGAACCATTTTTTTTGTTGTCGCTTTGTTTTTATAAACCTACTTAACTGATGAGATTGTGTAAATGAGAAACTGGGTGGGAAGGATTGGGGAATGGTGGCATAGGAAGATACGTATTTAACTGGTAATAGACATTTTTTTGATCATGCTCGCTTTTGCACTTGACTGTTTTCTTTAACTGTATTTGTCACCAGGGAACTAGATCTGGTGACTTCGTTCGCAAGAGTCGTAATGCTGGGGTTCAGTTGCGTAGCACAGGGGCAGGAGACAGACAGACTAGAAATCATAAAATATACATTGACAATTACAGCCTTTTCGACTTGTCAAGAATAGAAATTTACACTTCAACGCGCGTGCACAGAGCCGCCACCACTCATCGTACCCTCTTCTAGCTTCCTCTTCGTGGCTGCGGCTCGCAACGCTTTATATCTCTTGCGTCCCTACTAGGCAAAGAACATGGCAACCGCGGGAAGAGCGACAGCCCACATCATGGGGCGCGTCAGCATGGCAGCGTCCTCCTCGTCACCCTTGTCCTTGCCGTCGCCCTTGTCCTGCGAGTCATCGCTCTTGTCATCGCTCTTGTCATCCTTGTCAGAGCTGTCATCCTCATCATCCTCCGAGCCAATGTCGGCCTTGTTCTTGCCGAGCCAGTTGAATTCATCATCGTCAAGCTTGACAACCTTGAGGTTCTTGATGGTGTTGCCCTTGGTATCCTTGACTTCCATCTTGACGTCGAAGCTGTCAATGTCGACCAGCTTGCCGTTGCGCTTGTTCTTGATACCATTGTCAATGAGGTCCTGAGCGCCAGGGGGAACGTCGGGGAGCTCAAATTTGGTGCTGAAGTTGGTCGTCTGGATCAGCTTCTCGTCGCACTTGGGGGGCTCAACAGCCTTGGCCTCCGCCTTCTGGCTCTGCAGCGACTCCCAGTCAAGCTTAGCAAACTTGTTCTTGAGGCGGACGTAGTCACCCATGATGTGGGCAGTATCGCCAGTAACATTGATCAGGCCATACTCGCCCTCCTCCTCAGTCCACTCATACACAAGACCACCGGAAAAGACGGGGGTCATGTTCTTGCCGTACAGCGCCTGGGTCTCGTCCCAGACGCGCTCGTGGGCCACGGGCCGGTTGCAGCCATACTCGCTGAAGAAGACAGGGATCGAGGAAGACTCAAAGTTGGTGGTGAGCTCCTCGTAGGTGGAGCTTTCGTAGGTGGCGTTATCACCGCACCAGCTGTACGAGTTGAGGCCAAAAAGATCGGAGCGGCTCATGTCGTCCTTTTCGCCGTCCTCGACACACTGGCAGAAGTTCCAGGTGTCGTAAAGAACGTCACGATAGTCAGCAGCGGAATAGCCGACGGGAATAGTGCGCTTGATGTTGTTCTTGATGTAGTTCTTCAGGTCACGAGTGACGGCGCGGATGTAGGGAGGGACGAATTGCGCGGTGTAATCGTCGTTGATGATTTCGTTGCCGGAGAAGAAGAGGAGCGTGTTGGGATAACCGGCAAAGGCCTCGACAACAGCAAAGGTGCGGTTGAGGTACTCCATGTAGTAGCTCTTCCAAGGCTCAAATGCGGTAATGGACTCGCCGGGACCGGGGGCGTTGACATCAATCGCCATGTACATACCAGCCTAGCGGTGGGAGTTAGCCAATTGTGGTTTAACAAAGGCGCTATGGGAAGAATGGAAGAATGGTAGGGGCAAAGGGGGGAGGGGGGGCACAAACGGCGTTGAAAATACTGGCACACTTGTCGTGGTCCAGATCGGGGTTGAGGTTATAGACGCGGATGGTGTTGATGCCGAGAACCTGCATGAGAGCAGCATCACGCAGGCAAGCATCGGCATCAGTAAGGGGATCCTCGCGCTCCTGAGGCTTGTAGCCGGCGCTGCCGCCGGGCTGGTAGCCAACACCAACCATCTGGAAGCGGTCGCCAGTGTCGGCAACATAGAATTCATTTCCCTTGATTTCGATGGGCTTGACGGCGGTGACAACCGTGGCGGCCAAGGCCACGAGAGCGGATTGGATCTAAAGCGGGCGCATATCAGGTTAGTGGAAACGGTCTTGGCTAGGCTTGGAAGGGATCGTGCGTTGCGTGTTTGGCGCCGGGATTGCTTCGCCTCGTAGGGCTGGGCGGGCAGAAAGAAGATCGGCACTCCGCAAAAGATAGTTAAACGGGGTTTTTGAACGTACAAGCATGGCTAAAATCGAGCAGATAACGACTGCAAGGTGGCAACGGAGGCTATGCGGCGCTTGAGTTGCGAGCGGGAAAAAAGGTGAGCAAACGGAACAGAGCACAAACGGCCGAGTTCGCGAGAGTCCGTCGGCGCGGGCGCGGCGAAAAATAAATCGAAGGAGCGACACGAAGAGAAAAGCAGACCCTCTGGCAGGCAGGAGGTCGCACACGAGCAAACAACGGAAGCAAAGAAAGGAACGGCTTTGCAAAGCGACAATGGCCACCCAGAAAAGAGATTGTTGCAAGAAGAAGGGAAGGGAAAGCTTTGGCTACAAACCCGCGGAAAAGAGAGACCTGACTTGGGCGTGCCCGTGGGTGGCGCGCGCCTCGTCGCCCAAAACAAGGAGTTCCTCCCCCTCCCAAGCCGGCCCCCGAGTCCGAGACTGACTGACTCTCGCAGTGACGGTTGAGGCGGGTGGGCTTTTCTGGTGGGCAAGGGTCAGCCCACGATGCGGCACGGGGCCAGTCAGAGGCCGCCCTACGTGCCCCAACTGGCCGCTGGTGCATCGTTAGCGGCGCCACTAAGCCTGGTATTTAGAAGGCTGTTAGCCGCTAAGGCAGGTACCAGCGCGCTGTGGCGGCCATGAAAGGGGACCCTTTGCGAGTCCCATCGACGGTGGAGTGTCACCGCCAGCACCACCCGCGGTTTTGTAAATTGCATACCAGCGCGCGTTTGAATCAGGCTCGCTGGCCTTGGCGGTCGACGCCGGTTGGTATTGTGAGGGTTACAAGGACGTCGCTACTATTATAGATTACGCGCGTGTTGGTGCGCGAACATCGTACTCCCACTACATAGGCCTCGTATATTCGACGACCTTGGCGGTATTGCTGCTCGACACTACACGCAGGCGCTGCGACAGACGACATGCACGAGTAGTCCGTGGTGGAGCGCCACCCCCAGTCGGCGTAAATTACTCGGCTGCAGGCTGATAATTACGAGCCACTCGTGATGCTTCTTCTCCGTAATGGTAGGGAGAACATTGTAGTAGTCAAACTCAGTTGCCCGAGTATAGCCGTGACCAGTAACCCCCTCGAGGAGCAGGCCCAAGGCAGATGTCAGTTATAGAGACACGTGCTAAAAATAAAAGCAATGGAAACTCGGGCATATCGCGATGCGATTCATCCACAGTGACGTAACGTGGCATGCACTGGTATTCTCCAAGTTTCAACAGCTATGCGACACTAATAGAGAAATCACATCGCGTTAATGACACTTGTTGGCTTCTCACAAGTTGATTCTCTGCACGTCCGTCAGGTTGAGCAGCGGTTTCTGATGGTCACCGGTCCGCGTCTCGTACAACAGGAAAAGGGTAAATACATAGTATCACAGAGTAATGAGTCAATTGTATAACGTTGTCGCCACTAGTACGACCTCTGCTGCTGCAGCTCCTAGACGCGATGGCTTGGTCAAACAGATACAAAGCCAGTGGCCTGGACATCTCTAAGACGGCTGCCTGGTCATGTCAATCAAGCAACACAAATAGAATCTAGCACGTTTATGACAGATATACCTAGCAGTACTCCTTACGCAGTAGTCTTCAATACATGGATTATCTATTACCGTACTTCGGCGGCCATGTCAGCCGCTTCAAAAGACTAGGCTTTGTGTCACTTACACGAGGGGGCAAGGTTCCCAGTCGTGGCAACCTAGAACGAAATCCCCTTCCGCCCACCGCCTCTTCACAGGGAAAATCAATAAAATAAACTGCTAAAATTATCCAAAATAGTTCGACTTGAGAAGTACAATTTGCTTTCAAAATCATCTATCAGGTAGCTTCACCAAGGTACTCGTTTGCAGTCCTCTGTACTAGCCCGACCTCACCGCCTACCCATTTCCCCACGTCGCATCCCACCAAGCTGCCACCACCACAGAGCAAAGAAAAAACTCCACCACAGCCCACACCTCATCCCCAAACTCTATCGTCGCTCGCTCCAACCCATGTCCCTTCGCCTCGCGACTCACCACCTGCGCCAACCTCTCCTTCTACACATTCGCTTCCCAAGAGCCTTTCAGAGGTCCAAATACACAACCATGGTCACTCGTTAGTATAACCCCCGTACTCCTCTATCCCCGACTTGCCCTGCCCGGGCAGGCAACTTTGCCAATCATCCTCGACCACTAACCCATAAACCACACAACAGCTCCCTCCGACCGCCGCCCCATCATTCTCTCCGGCCCTTCTGGCGTCGGCAAGGGCACGCTGTACAACCTCCTCTTCGAGCGTCACCCGGACTGCTTCACCCTGTCCGTCTCGCACACGACGCGCGCGCCCCGCTCCGGCGAGCAGGATGGCGTGCACTACCACTTTGTGCCCATGGAGGACTTTGAGGACCTGATTTCCAAGGACGGCTTCGTCGAGCACGCCAAGTTTGGCGGTAACCGCTACGGGACCAGCAAGATGACCATTGAGGAGCAGACCAAGAAGGGCAGGGTCGTCCTCCTCGATATCGAGATGGAGGTTCGTTTCCCCCTCATTCCCCCTCTTCGCCGTGAACGACTCCTGGCCGCTACTTGCATGTATGAATGCTAACGTTCTGTAATCAAAATAGGGTGTCAAGCAGATTAAGCAGTCCAGCATCTCCGCACGCTACATCTTCATCGCCCCTCCCTCCACCGAGGCCCTCGAGACTCGTCTGCGCGGCCGAGGAACCGAGACCGAGGCCAGCGTCCAGAAGAGACTCGACCAGGCCAAGAACGAGCTCGAATACTCCAAGATCCCCGGCGTTCACGACATCATCATTGTCAACGACGATCTGGAGACTGCCTACAAGGAGCTCGAGAGCTACGTCTACAAGACTCAGGACTCATGACCGTGGAAGATGGATCTTTGTTGACTGATAAAATATAATTAGAGCCGAGCCGAAAATGGTGGAGAACTTAGCAACCGGTGCATATAGACCTGATTCGGTAGCATCCCCGCAAAATGTAAAAGCATTTCAAGTCGCTAGAGCAGGCGGCGCAAGTACAAATATGTGGCTCGTGTAGCAACAGGATGCTGAAGTATTAGCACGCAACTACGGACAATGTGTGTACGGAAACCTGATTAGAGCATATATATTTAAAACAAGGCTCTCCTGCGCGTACTATTAAACGAAAAAAACCACAAATGAAAAGGTTCCACAGTTGGCTTCCTCCTTGACCATGGGTATACCGACAATGCTAGGCAAAGGACCGAAGCAATGCTGCAAGGGTCCGGCTTCACCCAGAATCGTCCCATAACTCATCACGCCTGCCAACTCGTGTGCTTGATAAAAATTAAGGCACTTTTGTTTGCTTCCTCAAGGAACAGTAACAGATTCAGCCACCCTTCCAAGCTGACACGCAATGCCTGCTATCACCTATACATGAATGCCACTATTAGAGACAAACTTTTCCCAACGTCGTAAAGTAGGCAAATGTTGTAGCTCGCGCCATCAATAGACGCCAATAATATTTCCTCGCCAATGTGCCGTCAAAGGACACACCCCCGCTTAGTATCCGTTCATGGCCATTCGTTGAGAGCTGCGGCTCAGTTCGCGATCAGCAGCAGGGCTGATGGGTCTGCTGCTGGCACCACCGTGGGCGCTGCTCTCCTTGAGGGCGAGCAGCTGCTTGGCACGGAAGGTCTCGTAGTGGATCTGCGAGGTGGTTTCGATGAGGTCTTGCAAGTGGCTTCGGAGAAGGAAGTTTCGCAGGGAGACGAATTCGCAGTGGTTCTCGTCCTCAACGTTAATGACACCCCAGCGGTTCTGGCGACCGCGAACCTGCTGGCCATTGACAATAATGGACTTTTCAGAGCCGACAACGGCAAACGGGACCATACCCTGGCAGCAAGTTAGCACATGTAGACAAGGCAATCAAGTGACAGTCGTTTAAACAAACCTTAATCTGGTTGTTCAGAGCACGCTCCTCCTCATCAAACTCATCGTTATCATAGGGGTACATCTTGAGGTTGTGGAAAGCAAACTCCTCCTTGATGCGCTCCTTGAAAGCCAGGCGCTCCTCGGCGGTGAGGGTGTCGGCCTTGGCAATAACGGGAACAACGTTGACAACGTCGGACAGCTTCTTCAGGACAACAATGTCAATGGGCTTGAGAGAGTGTCCGGAGGGCTGGATGAAGAACAGGCAGCAGTGGATGCGGGTGTCCTGGATGTAGCGCTCACGCTGAGCGGTCAGCTCCTTGCGGAGGTAGGCAGAGTGCTGATCCTTGATGTATTTGACAATTGGGTCCCAGCATCGGTCATTGTTGACGAGATCTCCGTATCCGGGGGTGTCGACAATGTTCAGGCGCAGGCGGACGCCATTCTCCTCAATGATGTGGGAAGCGGCCTGGATCTCGGTCGTAGAGCGAATGGGCTCATCGGGCTGGAGACGACCCTTGGAGTCGATGAGGTGCGAGGCGAAGATGGTGTTGATGAGCGTTGACTTGCCGAGACCAGTCTGGCCTGAATTGGACACGTTGGTTAGCTTCTGGTGATCTAGAGCTGTACGATATCCGGGGGTGGGCGCGTTTGGTTGGAGGGGTCTTGTGTTCAGGGGCGTGGACGAAGCAGCTTCGCCGGGGCGTCCAATCCGTGGGGTAACTTACCGACGCAGATGACATTGAACTGGAAACCACGCTTCAGGAGCTTACGCTCGATCTGCGAGGTGATGCTGTCGAAACCGACGTGGCTCTGGGGGAAGATGGAGGCGCTGGGGTTGCCGGAGGCCATCTTGTCCGATATGCTCGTTTAGGGGGTTAAGCTGTGCAGGCAGTGGGATGAACTGGGTAAGGCTGGGATGAAGACTGAGAGCCTATTCCAAGAAAAGACTGGCAACGGCCGGAGATTAAAGACGACAACGACGACGAAGACAGAGTCAACTGGCGAGAAGACGGAATCTGGAGGACGAGATGGACTTTGTGGGACGCCGTTGGACGACTGGAGGAGCTGCGGAAGGGGAACTTTTTGGGTTGTGGCACAGGCCAGCTGGTCAGTGGCTACTGTGTGGTGCGTGCCGGGCCAGACCTGCCTGGCTGGCAGCACCCGCCATTCAATTCAGGAGGTGGAGGGTCCGGAGAAAGGGGCAGGGAGGGGTCTGGCTCAGACCGTCCCAATTGGCCCGGTCCTGGTCTGTGCGGTCGAGCTTCTGATTGGCCCGCCCGGTGCCAGCGAGATTTCTCTCGTCTTGCGCAAAAAAGCAAAGAAGTTTTGACCCAAAGCGTGTCTTTGCAGCAGACGGCAGAGCGCAACACCAAGCAGCACAAAAGCAAAATTTACCTGGGCAGCGCACCAGCGGCCAGCGACGGTCCAATTTCGAAGCTTCCATTGATTGGCGGGCGCCGGACTACGCTCAGAGATTTTTATACCCTTGCGCAGGAACTCTGTGCACCGAACAACGGGACGACCTCAGTCGGGCTCTCAGTCACGAGTCGCAGCGCGCGGCACCGCAATCGAATAGTCGACAACAGTTCACGGTCGTGACACACCTTCACAATGGCTGCCGTATCGTCAGCTCTACTGCCGCGACTCGCTTCGCCGGCCGTTACGCCGATTCCCCGGTGGACGGCCTTCTCGCGCCAGTTCGCCGGCCGATTTCTTCCCATCCTGTCGCTCGCGATCCCCGGCATCAGCCTGAAGCTTCCCACGTTGCTGGACGACATCTGGGAGTCGGTATTACGCGCCGTACCAAAGAATAAAGTTTCACATTCGCGGAAGCGTCATAGGCAAATGGCTGGCAAGGCTCTGAAGGACGTCAACAGTCTTTGCAAATGCCCTGGCTGCGGTGCGCCAAAGAGGACGCATCGGCTATGCCAGAACTGCCTGGAAGGTGCGTAAATGAAACTTCATGAATGAAGAATACTCTCCGTTATTTCAAGGGCTATTGCTAACTTCCGCCGCAGAGATGAAGAAGATTTGGAAAGAAGACTTCCCCGGTGACAAGTCGATTTAACCGATGGCGGACAACATGGAGATGCTGGGGGAATAAGTGTATCAAAATTGTGTATATTGAATCTCGACCAGGGAATGCATACACTCGGCGTTTTGGCTCCTTTTGAGCTGTGTAAACTATTAATACTACGTTATAGAAGGAATATATCAAAGAGTTCCTACGTCATGACGCTGCATCTTTACCCTACAATGACGCATCAATTACCAGTGACACTGCTAAAAGAATTAAATTCCATTTATATAGTAGTGATATCTGCTTGAATTTTTGTTTCTTGCGCGACCTTTTTAATTGGCCCTCGGCAGCTTTGTATGACCTTGCGTTGAGGCCGTCATGCTAACTGCGGTCCATTTTTGCGCCAACACACCATCGACAACCCCACCATACTCAGCACCTCTTCTTGACCTCTCATCTCACGACATCCCTCACATGGGCTCGCAACAATGGTAGGTAGCTGCCGTAAAAAGTTGTACATGCCCTCAGAAGCTAATTGGCAAACAGTCGAAACAATATTTGACCACACACACGGTCGACCAGGGTACAGACGCCAGCACCTCGTCCTCGCCGTTTGTTCAAGCTTGCTAACTCTCAGTCACAGCCCACATCACGGACATATTTGCCTTGGCCACGACCCCCAAGGCGGTCCTATCTGCTGGTGGCTCTTCAACTATCCATATCCACGATACAACAGACCCCGCATTTCCTCTGAAGCAGAGCATCTCAGATGCGCACAAGCTAGGCTGCCACCATATCTGTGCCTCAAGAAACGGCAAGTATGCGGCAAGCGCAGGGTTTGGAGGCGAAGTCAAGATCTGGGCGTTGAACCAAGATACCGGAGAGTGGAGTAGTGGTGGTGAAATCACCGGTCTATCCGTCAAAGCTGGCGAAGTCTGGGCTCTAGCTCTGAGCGAGGACGGCGGCTATCTCGCGAGCACGACAAACGACGGCAGAATCAATGTGTGGGATGTAGCGGATGAGGCTAAGCCCAAGATTCGCGAATACGAGACGGGAAGCGCTGGCTCAGGAAGCTTCGGAATGTGCGTTGACTTGAGCAGAGATGGCAAATTCACTGCCAGTGGGCATCAAAACGGCGCCGTATACATTTTTGATAACGATACGGGACGCATCCTATATTCACTTTCAGGTATGTCTAGGGCTCTACGGAGCTGCCTAGCTCTCGCATGCTGACAGGATTAACTAGGACTCGCCAAACCGGTACGGTCAGTGGCATTCTCTCCAGGCAATACCCGCCTGGCCGCAGCTGGTGACGCTGGCATCATTGCCATTTACGACATGAAGCACGGAGAGCACATTGGCAACCTGACTGGCCACGCCTCATGGATCACGACAATTGATTGGAGCGACACGGGAGAGTACCTTCTCAGCGGTTCTATGGACGGCAAGGTCAAAGTTTGGTCGATAGAGCGCAGCGTTTGTGTTGCGACGCACAGCGAAACTGACAAGACGCTCTGGGCCGCCAAGTGGCTGCCCAAGACTGGTCGCAGCGAAATGTTTTGCACCGCTGGCGCAAACAGGAGTATTTCGTTTTACCGCGAGGCAACTGGTGGATAGAGGATAGATTTAGACGAGGTTTCAACAGACCTAATCCAATTGCTTCTATGTATTCCACACATGCTGGTCCAAGTCGAACCATCGCAAGGCCATGCTGATGCTGAGCTAGCGCTGCTCTGTCACTTGCTCCCAACCGCATTCATACACCACCGGCGTCATCACTACGTTCGGATCCAGTTCAGCGCTATTTATATCGCATTAAATATTTTTCTTCTATTTTTTAGGCATTTTACAAGTACAGATGTGATCAGCACTGCTCCAATGACACAGCTATATGCCTGGTGTCGCCTCACATGACCTCGCTACCGTCTCGCGTTGCCCCGCCAAATTGGTGGCTTCTCAGCTGGACTGCCGTCATAGGCCCCTGCACCTCCATCCCTCTGCGCAAATCATCTCCACCGTGAAACTAATCCAAGCCGTCTTTGCCATTTATCACTTGTCTGCATTTTATTAGTACAAAATCAGTGCATTTAATTGCAGTATTGATTTATCCCAAAAGCCGGAAACAATAACTGCACTGCTCCTGCACTGCACGCCTTACAAAATGCCTACCACAAGACGATCGACCGGCGGCACTCGTGCACGGCCAGGACCGACAAAGGGCCAGTCGACAATCAGCTTCTCCAACCGAGTTACAAAGGCTGTACCAAAGGACACCAAGAAGGCAATCCTCGAGCCGTCCGTAGCCAAAGTTGATGTCCCAGAAAAGGCTGAGAAAGAAGTCGTCGCCGACGTTGTGCCCGACGAGCCCGCCGATGTAGAAGAACCCGAAGAAGAGGTTGAGGAAGTGGAAGAAGTCGCGGAGACTGTGCCTGAGAAGACGGAAGCCGAACTCAAGGCAGAGAAAATAACCGATGCTCAAATCAACAAATACTGGAAAGCAATCGAAAAAGAGCGCATTGCTCCCCGTGTTCACCAGGAAGGGCTTACGCAAAGCGAAAAGGTGCTTCGATACTTTGACGTTAGCTCGCAGTACGGTGTAAGTGTACCAATTTTACATACAGCCGTATTACATGCATACTAACGTATAGACTGCAGCCATGTATCGGAACCCCACGTTTGAAGCGCTGGCAGAGAGCGGAACGCCTCGGCCTTGCGCCACCGATCGAGGTACTAGCGGTGCTGTTGAAAGAGGAGAACAAGGGGAACAAGGGTATTGAGGTGGCCCAAATGGACAAGATTATGAACCAATCTATCGCCGCTTGAAAGCGGACGGCGGCCGTTTATAATCTTGGTTTCATGTTCGGGAGATGGGCGACGGCGTTTTAGCGTGAATTTGACCTTGGGTGATTATGGCTTTGGTAGTGTATGATTAATGCTTCTATTGTTACGTAGTAAAAAGAATCTGTGAAGATATTTTGTTGGACTGCTCTATACACTTCGTGAACTCTAGTACCAGATACTTCTTGTGCGGTGATGGGGAATCTTTTCCTGACCGGCAGCTTCCATCTCCTTCATCGTGTCGTACAGGAAAAAGTCTATCAAAATGGCGTTGACATGCGTCTCTGGATTCTGGCGAATGATTTCTCGTCGTATCAGCTCTACACACCAAATACTGCAAGCTATTGTGACAAACCAAACGTTAGCAAACTTTCTGGACGAAAACTCTGGCTCCGTCTACGTACCTCGTAGCTGCACCTCCCACTTGCTTCCACTTGGTATTATCTCTCTCTTTTGAATCGCCGCCGCAACTGGTGGGCTCAGGTAAAGAGCGCCCAGGCTGGCAAGAATTTGCGGCACTCTGTAGTCGGCGAAGATCGTGATCTTGTCAATGTCACGGAACTCGCCGTACGATTCACCCTGGAAGCAGGCCCAGATGTCGGCCACAAGAATCTGCGCACGCTTTAGGATTCGTATAGGCTTGCTGCTCGTTTCAAAGCTGTGCTCATCCCGGAAGCACTCAAAGTCTTCCGCCAGGATATTGACCAGCTTGGCTGCGGACCCGCCTGCTGCCTCTAAGACGTTTACAAAAGAAGATTCGTAGTACTGAGTGACCTGTTAGCAATAATTTCATGCAAAATGGAGGACTGATAAACTTACCTCGCGCAGAACGCGTCCGCTTTCACGAAGACACTCCAGGCGTTCCGCCAACAGAGGCATCTCTTCCTCCGTACAGGATCTGAAAATGTGTCTCATGGACTCCATGTTACACTTTTCCTCATCGTCCCAGTATTTTGGGTCCGTTATTGGTATATCTTTGTGTAGTTGTCAGCATCACGTCTGGCTACAGTGAAATTCTACCAACTCGAGAATTAGGGTTCACACACCTTCTTCGAGAGCACGTTGCATTGCAGCCACCAGGCTCCAGTACCCTGTCCACCGTTTTCCTTTATACTCAATGGCGAACCTCTCTTCGTCTTCTAGCTCAGACCAAAACGAAAAGTTGAGAAGGTCCATTGTGAATATGAAGGCAACCGTGTTCTCGTCCTTGGCCTTTGGATGAAGCTCGTGTTCTGCCCACGTTGCTGTTGAGTAGCTCTTCTCCTGCATCTGCGAATAGATGCTCTCAGCTGCGGCCTTAGTGGCACGCATATCGATTGCAACGTCGATTCCATTGTCGTAGACGTGCTCTGCGCTGGCGAGGACTCCTGTCTCAGGATCTTTTTCGACTTGCGGCTTACCCTGGAGGTGTGCGCGAAGAAGCTCCAGGAGCTCGGGGTCCGCTTCGTCGTCTGACATTGCTGGTCTGTAGGGTCTCTTATGCCAAACGCTCAATATAATTATTCACCAGAAGGCGTTGTGACCTCGGGGGTTATACAGTGAAGGTGAAGAGGTCTAGCCGTGAAAAGTGCCATTCTCCCCGATGGAGTCAGAGTCACAGCGGTGCCTGTAGGGAGCCTTAACAGCACACACTGAGCCGCGCGCTTTCATAATGATGCCATCTCAATCGCAGTCTTGTATTCTGCATAGTAATAATAGAATCCTTTAAAAAGGTATTTAAGCATTTTATCGTCTGCTGCGCGATCACTTCACTATTTCCTCGCTTGCAGACCCTCGGCTTTACGTCGTGGCCAATCAGCGATAGCGCCCGCGCTTCTGCGGCTCACTAAGCCGCATCCGATTGGTCGCATATCTCGTGCACGCCAACCAAGTCCAGCAACCGACGGGGCACGGGAGCTGCAGTTCACCTCGTCACCCAACACGTCCGGCGCCTGCATGACGGACACCACGAGTAAGCGACTGGCGGAAATTCCTTGACATCCTTTCTAGAATCGCGGTATCTGCGGTCACACAGCATGGAGGCAGAAGCAGATACCCAAGACGTCGCGGCTGCGCCCGTCGCACCTGTCGCACCCGTCGCGCCAGCTCCGCATGAGGAACCTCCCGTTACGAATGCCGAGAACAACCAGGAGCCGCCGCCGCCGCAGCAGCAGCCGGAGGAGGCGAAGACCGCAGAGACCGAGGAGCAAGCTCCAGCCAAAGGCGAGGATCAATCGCTAAAGGAGGCGCCTCAGCAACAGGCATCTGCGGCTTCAGCGCCTTCGCAACCGCAGAACGCTCCTCCTGCACCGGCACAAGCTCAGCCTGCTCAGCAGCCCCGACAACCCGTTGCGATGCGCGACCGTTATAACCACCAGTCGCTGGGCCCATCACTAAACTCTTCCGTCAAGCAGGTAAGGAAAACAATGCATAGAGAGTTTGAGAATCTGGCAGTAGCATGTCATCGAGCGTTACCTCCTTGTCGTGGAGGACGGTCGCATCACAGCCAGAGACAGCCATGGACGATTTGCTAACTGCATGATTAGGCGCGAGTACTCATGGTTGGCGCCGGAGGAATAGGATGCGAGCTGCTCAAGAATCTCGTCCTCACTGGCTTTGGCCAGATTCACATTGTTGACCTCGACACGATCGATCTTTCGAATCTCAATCGCCAATTCCTGTTCAGACAAGAACACATCAAGAAGTCAAAGGCTCTTGTCGCCAAAGAGGCCGCCGAAAAGTTCAACCCAAGCGTCAAAATCGTCGCGCACCACGCAAATATCAAAGACGTCGCGTTCAACGTTTCGTGGTTCAGAGGCTTCAATGTCGTATTCAATGCATTGGATAACCTGGACGCCAGGAGACACGTCAATAAAATGTGCCTGGCAGCTGACATACCATTGATCGAAAGTGGCACTACGGGCTTCAATGGGCAGGCCCAAGTTATCAAAAAAGGCTTGACTGCCTGCTACGACTGTACACCGAAGGAGACGCCCAAGTCATTCCCTGTCTGCACTATAAGGAGCACCCCGAGCCAGCCTATACACTGCATTGTTTGGGGAAAGAGCTACTTGCTCAATGAAATATTCGGCGCCAGCGAGGATCAGTCGGCTTTTGACCACTCCGAAGATGCGGAGAATGCGCACGAAATCGAAGAGCTCAAGAAGGAGTCCGAGGAGCTCAAAAAGATCAGGGAAGCAGCTGGAACCTCGGAATTCCCAAAGATGCTTTTCGATAAAGTATTCAATGCGGATATACAACGCCTTCGATCCGTTGAAGACATGTGGAAGTCAAGGACTGCTCCCGAACCGCTCAGCTACGACACCCTCATGGCCCAAGCAACTGAAGCGATTGGCGCTAAAGATGCCATTATAGCTGACGACCAACGAGCCTGGACCCTTGAAGAGAGCCTTGTTGCATTCAACGATAGCTTGGAAAGGCTGAGCAAACGGTCGTTAGAACTGAAGAAATCGAAGAAGCCAACCGAGCCTGAGCCTATAATCACGTTTGATAAGGATGATGCGGACACGCTGGACTTTGTCACTGCGAGTGCCAATATTCGCTCAACAGTGTTTGGCATAGAGCGCAAGTCACGATTCGATGTCAAGCAGATGGCGGGCAACATCATCCCTGCTATCGCCACGACGAATGCCATTGTCGCCGGCTTGTGTGTACTCGAGTCATTCAAGGTTTTGAAGGGAGATTATCAGCAAGCCAAAGAGGTAAGTACGGCTGTTTCCAGCTATTGAATGAAGCTAACATTTCCAGGTATTTTTGACACCGTTTGCTCCTGCAAGACTGTTGGCGCCCGACAAGTCGAGAGAGCCTAACCCGGAATGTCCCGTTTGCGGAGTCTACAATACGACCTTGACGGTCGACTTTTCGCGAGCTACACTGAAGGATGTCGTCGAAGGATTTGTCCAACAAGATCTGGGCGTTGGCGAACGCGAGTTTGTTCTGAACAACGACGTCGGTATCTTGTATGACTTTGACGAGACTGATAACCTCCCCAAGAAGCTATCCGACTTGGGTAAGTAGCAGAGACATGCGCGAGCGAGAAATGATTTTGAGCTGACCATTTGCAGGCATCCGCGACGGCTCATTTTTGACAGTCATGGATGAGTCTGACGACGACATACTGGTCAATATAGTCATCAACATCGAAGAGGGGTATGTTTGTGAATTCTGCCTATTGAAATCTATATGCTAACCTGTTTCAGATCAATTGATGCTGCAGATAAGCCTTACAAGGCATCTTTTGCAGAGCGCCCTGAGATTCCGCGCAAGCCCGCAAAGTCGGCGCCAGCAGCCACTGCTACGAATGGTGATGGCCAGCAAAACGGGCAACCGACCGTCAGCGAAGATGTGCAAATGGAGAGCGGGCCGAAGGGCACGAAGCGGCCCAATGCAGAGGACGATGATCAGCCTGCGAAGAAGGCCAGGACAAGTGGCGAGCAGGCCGACGAAGTCGTTTTAGTCGAGGACGATAGCGGCGCCATTGTTATTGACGACTGAAGCCTCTGAGGAGGAATGGAGTGACAATGATAGCACCGATCATTTGCACCTCACGCCGCGCTCAATCCGCCATCGAGGTTGAGAATGCAGTTGTTGGCAAATTGGTTCGTGGCCAAGAAGATGGCGGCGTCGGCCACTTCGGCAGGGTCAGCCACTCTGCCGAGCGGCGTATCTTTGAGGTACGCTTGCTGCAATTCTGGCTTGAGATCTATAAAATGTATTGTATATTAGCAAAGCGGGATGAGGATTTGTGGATGAGACGCAACATCGCCGCGGTTGGGCGGATGATGACGATGACGATGATGGGGATTCAGGATCTAGCAGGGTCAGACTTACTCTGCCACATCTCGCTGTCTACCCAACCAGGTAGCAGCGCATTTACACGGATAGACCGGGTTGCCATTTCGCGACACAAAGCGCGCGTGAAGCCTAGAGGCGAAGAAAAGGACACGCATTAGCATACAAGACGTCGACGTGTAACATACATTGCCGTTGGTATTTCGAGAACGGCGTTGGACAAGGTTATAGCGGCAGTATAGGATGGAATAAAAATTTGGTTATTAATAAAACACATACCTAATACACCGGCTTTTGAAGCAGCATATGCCGTAGCGCCGAAGCCGCCATGTGTAGCCATGAGACTGGACACATTAATTATGCAGCCTGTACAGGTGGAGTCAGAGCCGAGCCCAAACGCGATAAAGGTTCATTAGGAGGAGCATTACATACCTTTTGCATTCATCCTGGCATGCTTGCATACTAGCATTGTAGCCAGCAGATTCGTATCCACTATATTAGCCAGCTCTGCGTCTGGTGTGCGCTTGAGGAAGGTAGTTTGGGAGATGCCAGCGCAGTTGACGAGGAAGTCCACGGGCCCAACAACAGTCTCAGCGTCCTGTTATACAGAGGTACATGTTAGTAGTCCAAGGCAGAAGTCCCCCCGAGAGGAGGCTGGCTAATGGGGGACATACGGTTGCCGTCTTGCCACCAAAGACGCGCTTAATCTGCGCCGCATCCGACACGTCAAGACGGATAAACTGATGCGAAGAGGGCAGGTCGCCCGCTTGCTGCGACTGTGGCTGTGGCTGTGAAAGGTTGGCTTCGAGGGCGGACCTCTTCTCGAGAGCGGTTCTGCCTAGTAGAGAGACGACGGCGCCTTGGTTGGCAAAGGCGCGGGCTATGTGGGATCCGATGATGCCTGTTGCGCCGACGACGGCGGCGTGTTTTCCGGCGAGGCGGAGCGCCATTTTGGCGGAGAAGAGAGAGGGTGGCTGGCTGGTTTTGAAAGGTTTATTGCGCGTAGAGTTGAATATATATCATGATATTATGGATTGGGGTCTGCGTGTGGTGTTTATGGCTTGGTGATGTGTGTTTGATGTTGTGTCGTGTGTTGGTGCTGGTGGTGTCGTTGAGTAAATGTCCGAATCTGGTAAGCGCTTCGCTTTGCATCCTGGGGCATCTACAGCGCAAGGCGCTGTGCAAGGGGTCACGCCGTATCATTGACTACAGGCTCGTATATATGCATTATGCAAAAGGATGGTTATTATACATTATGTATATTTCTACATTATATTAAAGAAAAGCCACCATCACCGCTCATGCAGCAGCTGTCAGCGGCGACCCGCCCCGGCCCAGCCTTTCAGAAGCTGCGTGGCTGCCACCGCCGTGGCCGCCTGCAGGCCGCCCGCATTTTCCAACGGTCCTCGGCCCCTGAATGCCCGCGCTGCGCGGTCCCCCAAAATTAATTCCTCCAGCCCGCAGGTGTGTCGCAGCCGCGCCAGCCCAAAGTGCCCTGCCATGGCCACGGCGACGCCGCGCCTACTCGTTCGTACTCCTCCGCATTCTCTCTTTCCCTTGTGCACGATCGAAGCCAAGCCTCGAAACCGTCGCCGTCTGGGCGTGACATTCCTTTTTTTATCGTACTCTGCTGTTGTTGACGCCTTTTGCTTTTTTCATACATGTCTTTGTTTTCTTCGCTGAGCTTCAGCTTCAGCATTTGAAACAATTCCGACTTGCTATCCTGCCGAGGTCGAGAGAGCCTTTGGCTTTCGCAATCCCCATCATGGGCGGCGGCGCGAGGCAGGATACCCCGCCGCAAATCAAGCATGAGAATGGCGACGTGCCAGACGCTGGCCTGAGGAGTCTTGATCATTGTAAGTTTTAGTCTCTGTGCTTTTTCCTGCGCCAACGGGCGCCTTGCGGTGCGAATTGGCCGCTCGGCTGCATGAGAATGTTGGTGGTGGTGGCTGGAGTTTTTGTGCTGACATGGACCCCTCTTCTTTGCTCTTGGCATGTAGACAAACGAGCGCTTCCTCGATGGCGATACCGATTGCGACAACAGGCCCTGCCGCTGATACGATGGGAGACGCCCTATCTTGCTTGGATGCAGGAGAAGCTGCGCACGCCCGCGCTGGATAGCTACTTTGCCATTACCGCCAACCTCGGCACGCATACCTTTTTCATGGTCTTCCTGCCCATGCTGTTTTGGTGCGGCTATGCTTCGTTTGGTAAAGGGTAAGATCAAACAATACCGGTGAACGAATGCGGCGCGAGTATTATGCTAACGGCTACTGCGATGGCTACAGGCTTGTACATATTCTCGCCCTCGGCGTCTTCTGGACCGGCTTCATCAAGGACTTTTACTCGTTACCCCGGCCACTCTCCCCGCCGCTCAATCGCATCACCATGTCTGGCTCTGCAGCTCTCGAATACGGTTTCCCTTCGACGCATAGCGCAAACGCAGTCTCCGTCGCTGTATATGGCTTGTTGATACTCAAGAGTCCCGAAAACACCTTGCCGGCCGGCCCCAAGCTCTTCTTTGAGTGCCTGTCGTACTTTTACGCCGCTTCCATTGTCATTGGCCGACTATACTGCGGCATGCACGGTTTTCTCGATGTCATTATTGGCTCCATCATGGGCTGGGCGATTGGCGTGCTGGAGTTTTACTACGGCCCCGTCTTTGACGAGTACATGCACTCGAGCTCCTGGGTTGCGCCAGTAATTGCGGGCATCGTGATCGTGATACTCGTTCGCATTCACCCGGAGCCGGCTGACGACTGCCCTTGTTTCGACGACAGTGTTGCCTTTGCTGGCGTCGTCATTGGCTTGGAATTTGGCACCTGGACGTATGGCAAGATTTCTTTCGACCCGTGGGAGGACCATGCGTACGGACCTGGCAAGGTGGATGTATTCCCTCTCGGCTGGGTCATCAATATCGTGAGAATTGTCTTTGGCGTCATGATTGTGTTTGTCTGGCGCGAAACCATGAAGCCGCTTCTGTTGAAGCTGCTGCCGCACCTGTTCCGTCTCATTGAGCAGACAGGACTCAGCCTGCCGCGCCGATTCTTCACACCGGCCAGCGAGTACAAGTCGGTGCCGCCCGGTTCACGTATCGACACCCTGTTTCCTACCGCCTCTGACTTTCCTCGCATGGTTGCCGGTATCCGACACCCAACCACTCGCGGACGATCCGTGTCCATAGGACCCCAGAGCGCAGCAGATGCGTACGAGACGCTGTACTACCGCGAGCGCCAACGGCGTGAGAGCATAGGCAGCAACCACAGCTTGAAGAGCAAGTCGAGTAATCTCGACCTCCCAAACAAGACGGACGACCAAACCGGGCGGGCGCAGGCTTCTGGCGCACAAAAGTCGCCATCGCCTGACGCAAAGTACGAGAGTCTCATTGCCGATGGCGAGGACGCAGTTGTGCCCACCGATGACTTGAATGACGACGGTTTCGCTAGCCAGGATGAAGAGTTTGATGAGCGAGAGGTATTTGCTCAATTGGTCAAGCCACGAGTGCGATATGACGTCGAAGTCGTCACGAAGCTAGTTGTCTATACTGGTACGTGTTTTTTTAACTTTCAATGTTGTCTTGGAGGAGAATTGTGCTAACATACGCAATAGGAATCGCATGGTTTGCCGTCGCTTGGATTCCCATCATTTTCGAGCTGGTTGGGTTGGGCACGAACCATCTACGCGTACAATGAAGATAGTAAAGGCGAGGCGGAACAAAGCATGTTACAGATGAAGCGGTTGGATGGTACTTTTTTTGCAGACGCATGTACATATTAGGGAAGTCTGCGTTTTTTTGGCGTTGTGACTGGCGGATGCATTTTATTGCTAGTACACAGAGATGCATGCATTGAGAGAAAGCGTTGGTATAGATGGATGACGGCTGCAGAATAAATCTGTACAATCAATCATTCGTGAAGAAAGCCATACGCTGTATATTTTCTGCATCCTTCAGTGATGCAATCACCAGAAGGAAGATGGTTGTAGCCTTGACCCTGGTGGTTTGCTTTGTGTGCGTAGTTGCACCACGAAACTATGTTCGTTTGAAGCCACAGTTAGCCTTTAAACCTGATATAATAAATTAACAATACATAAACGTGCCAATTATATGATTATACTCCGCTGAAAATCGGCCAAGTGCTGCCCACGGCGAAACACGACCGTTAAAGCGGCGGCCACCAAGCACCCCACACGGGAACCGACTTTAATGGATTCACGTTCTCGACGCGGTCTGGGCGCGTCACCTTTCCTGGCTCGGGTTGCTGACTACACCACTCATCCTGCGTTAAGAGCATTGGCAACCAGGGCCCAAATCCGCGCCCAAGACGACTTGCGATACTGTCAACTTCCTGCCTCATTATTTACAAACAGTATAGAATCCACAAATCGCCACAATGTCCGACTTTGAAGACGAAATGGACGTCGACGGCCCCGCGCCCACGATCCAAGTCACGTTCAGCGCCGAAAGCAACAAGGGCAAACGAAGCACAGCCAACCTGCCTGTAGAGGCAGAAGATAGCTTACCATGGTATGCTTCATGGCATAGACGCTTTCAATGCTCGTGTCAGCAGCTAACCGTCGTCTCAGGATCGAAAAATACCGCCCAGCCAGCCTCGCCGACGTCTGCGGCCACCAAGACATCCTTTCCACCATCAACAAATTCGTCGACTCCAACCGCCTGCCTCACCTCCTCCTATACGGGCCCCCGGGCACGGGAAAGACGTCTACCATCCTGGCGCTGGCGCAGCGCATCTACGGCGCCGCCAACGCGCGACAGATGGTGCTCGAGCTCAACGCCTCCGACGATCGCGGCATCGACGTGGTGCGCGAGCAGATCAAGACGTTTGCCAGCACCAAGCAGATCTTCTCCATGGGGACTGCTAAGAGCGGCGGCGCTAGCTCGATTGCCGGCTTCAAGCTGATTGTGCTCGACGAGGCCGACGCCATGACCAACACCGCCCAGATGGCCCTGCGACGAATCATGGAAAAGTACACGGCCAACACGCGGTTCTGCATCATTGCCAACTATGCCCACAAGCTCAGCCCTGCGCTGCTGAGTCGTTGCACGAGGTTCCGGTTCAGTCCTCTCAAGGAAGGAGACATCCGCGTTCTGGTGGAAAAGGTGGTTGAAGAGGAGAGCGTCAAGATTGGCTCTGAGGCGGTGGATGCGTTGGTAAAGCTGAGCAAGGGTGATATGAGACGAGCACTGAATGTTTTGCAAGCGTGTCATGCATCGAGTAAGTGACGACTGCCGAAAGTTGAATCGAGAAGGATGAAATAGCTAACGAGTTTTGCACCAGGCACGCCATTACGGCCAAAGGATGCACCGAAAATCCCCGACAGCGAGATCCAAAGAGAAACAATCACGACAGAAACAATCTACAACTGCATCGCGGCGCCAGCACCGGAAGCAATCAAGGATATCATGTCGACGCTGCTCAACACGTCCGACGTGACCAGCTGTCTCAACACAATCAACGCGCTCAAGGTCACGCAAGGCCTCGCGCTTGCTGACATCATTACCGCACTGTCAGAGGAGCTCGCCAAGCTAGAGGTCAGCCCGGAAGTCATGATCTCTTGGCTAGATGGACTGGCGGAGATTGAGCATCGCGTTTCCGGCGGCGGCAGCGAGGTGCTGCAGACAGGTGCCGTGGTGGGAGTTGTTAGGGGTGGCGTTGAGCTCATGAGCAAATAGACTTGCTATGAATCAAAGATCAAAATAGTTGATAAATGATATATTACGAACCGCGCAACTACTTCGTAAACTTGAGATGTGCCGTGGTGCAGCTTACACTGGCGACGCTGTCAACCAGAGTCAATTGCATTACATCTCGCCTTATGTATAGTTGAAAATAGAACTACTTTCATTTCTGTACATTTATGTCACAATTGGTTGAATGAACAAGAGGTGGCCGTGGAACCGAATCGTAAGCTGCGAGTCGCCATCGCCTGTAGCTCGACCCCACCACCTCTCCAGTCGCACACCCCAAGCTCCAGCCGCAGCCCGCAATTCCAGACGCCAACTCAACCTCGAACATCACCTCGTGCGCGGCTTCCTGCTCCCACATTGTCATGTACCCGGGCACCTGCGTCGCGCCGGTGTAATAAAACAAAAGGCACAGCTACACGATCTACGAGGGAAGAGACATCCTGCCGTGAGCCAACCACAAAAGCGCCCGCCTCCGAAATGGCGACGGCAACGCCCAACGACCCAGGAACCGT
Source organism: Lecanicillium sp. MT-2017a (assembly GCA_003056585.1). Taxonomy (NCBI): domain Eukaryota; kingdom Fungi; phylum Ascomycota; class Sordariomycetes; order Hypocreales; family Cordycipitaceae; genus Lecanicillium; species Lecanicillium sp. MT-2017a. The sequence continues at coordinate 769,201 of PXYN01000241.1, forward strand.
GCCCGGCGTCCCAACGGACAGCGACGCGGGTCCAAACGAGCGTACAATTTCCAAGATTCCCGAGATACTGCCTCGCGAGAGAGTTTTCCCCATTCAGATTGGCGGTGAAATGTTTAAGCTCTCTGGCGCATCCATCTCGTCAGACGGTACGCACCTGCAATCGATTCATCGTCGCCTTACGCGCAGACCAGACCTTTGCTGACCTTGGGAAACTACTCCTTCTTAGCACCATCATACTTTTCGCAATATTTTCGTTGTCAGATTGCCTCGGCGCAGGAAAATGGTGTCGACATCTCGTCGGCGATTCGGACGCTGTACATTGATCGCGACCCGGGGACGTTTCGCGACATTGCGCTGCATTTGCAGGGCTATCATATCCAGCCGCGCGACGGGACGCACTTCGTGCGTCTTTTTGCCGATGCGCAGTTCTACAGCTGTATGTTCCCTCTTCAATTGATCCCTCGCGGTCACCAAACGCTAACTCTGCTCAATCAAGTACCGAAACTCATGTCCCAACTTTACCAAGAAAGCATCTTCATCTCCATCGGCCACCGCGAGTTCCAAATTCCCCGCGATGTCCTCACCGACCCGGGCAACTCGCCAAACTACTTCTCTCTCGGCTTCGGCATCCTCTTCTCCTCACCGCACGAGGTCTTTCCGGGTCTGGACCGCGAAGGTCTGATCCGCCCGCCATCCATACTTCCCCCGTCAGTACCAAACCGCAGCGCCGACACGTTTGCCGAGCTGCTGCACCTGTTGCAAGGCTACCCCGTGGCCATCCGCGACGAGACACACCGCGAAGAGCTGCTCCGCGACGCGCGCTACTTCCACTTCAAGGGCCTCGAGCAGCGGCTCATCCCGCACTCGATAAGCTTCAACGCGCTGCGCCAGCGCAAAGAAATTACGCTGCGGCTGGAGAATGTGCAAAAAAGCGGCATCCGCGTCGCCCACGACGACGCAGGCGATGACGAGGGTGACAACGCGGGTAGTGGGAACCCGCACACGCCGGGATGGGCCAGCTACGCAAGGCCATACGTAGACGATGCGCCCGCCGAGCTCGTCCTCGAGATTGGCGACGAGGCAACCCGCCTGCACTTCACCGAGGATGGCCCCCGTGCCGAGTTCTTTGGCGACACGCGGGCCCGCGTCGCGAAGCTGCTCGAGGTGATTGCCACGAAGCTCAGCTTGCCGCCCACCACACAGCCGCTCGGTCTTCTCATGGCTTCGGGCGGAGCGGGTGCGCAGCCACCTATGCCGGGTAACACGTCACTCAGCGAGAACCTGGTTCGCGTAAGCCTCGATGCTGAGACGGCGATCACCCTCGACGGCAAGGAGCACATTTACACGTCGCAAGACGGGGTTCTTGGCTCGTCAGATGGCAGTAACCAACCGCGCAAGAGGAAGCGTGCGGATGATGCCAGTGATGGTGACACTCAGGCTGTTGGCTCGGCATGGACCGTCAGAACAGGCCAGTGGCGACTGCGTATACAGCTGTCCAAGGGGCACAAGAGCCCGCTCGAGTGCGTCTTTGTAGGGGTGCAGCTTGATGCAGTTACATCGGAGTTGGGTCGAAATAAGACGAGAGGTTTCCTCAAGGGTTGAAAATGCCGGGCTGCGGAGCTTGTTGGCGTAACATAGAGGGGGTTCAATATTATACCAGATACCAGAGCTTTGTCATTTGGAGGTCATTTGCGTCGGTTCATGTTATTAGGCGACATGATGAATAGCGGTTTATTATACGTTAAATTAACTTTCTTTCATGCCCACCATATTCCCAAAGTGTATCGAGGCAAAAGAGCAACAAGGACAACGCCAGTTCCGCCAAACGTGCTAAAAAATACCGAGAGAAAACAAATGACGGCTCCTTCATGTCCACTTTCAACTGAAAGGGTAACAAGACAGAGATATATATATATGCAATGTAGTGTGTCTAACACCCGCAGCCATGTACAGCATTCCAAACCATTCTCCGTTCTCATCCTCCTCCCTGAAAATGCAAAACTCATGGGGTATCGGTGCAAGCGTTTCGCAACCATTAAAATCCAAATCCTTGTGGCATCACACATCATTTTGTTCGACTCGTGGGCCTGCTAGTCGTCTTGCTCACAGTCCTGCTCGTTGGCCGCGAGGCGGTTCGGCCTGTTGGTGCACTGAGATCTCGCTTGCCCGTGGCAGCAGCCTTCTTGTGCGGTGTCGCAGCAGTAGTAGTGCTGGTGGCCACCGCTGGTTGGCGGGTGTTGCTGCGAGCGCGGCCGCGTCTCTCGCGGATCTTTGCCAGGGCCTCCTCACGCGTCATTGTGGGTGTCAGAGCCGGGTCGTTGAGGTCGAAGCTCGTGGCGCTACCGTTGGATGGGGTGCGTAGCTTTTCGCTAAACGAGGATCCGTGATCTATAGCGTCGTCTCGTACCGGCACTTTGGTGGTGGTGACCGTGTATCTCGTCGTCGAGCTCTTCAGCGGATGCTCGGGCGATGGCGGCGTCTGGCACGCAATCTCATCCACCTCCTCCGTCTCCGTTACTGCCACATCATCGTCGACAGTCGGGATGTTGAAAGTCGTGGGTATCGTGGGCTCGTCTTCGCTGTGTGGTGCGTTAAGTAGCGACTGAAGAGAAGTGCGTCCTCGGTGAATAATGGCACAGGACGGCGGTTCTACAGATGGTGTTCGAGCGTACATGCGCGAGCTTTGTCGGTACTGGATGGAGTCGGGGAGAATAATGTCCATATCGTCGTCCTCGGTTTGCTGGGGCTCGTTCACTTCCTCCCCACCTTCCAAGGCGGCGGCCTCCTGCTCCGAGACGGTACGGAAAACGCCCTCCTTCTGGCAGAATATCGTACTTCGTCGCTCTTTCTTGGATCTGAGTGGCGCCAGTCCAGGTTCGGATGTCGACTCGACCAGCTCCTCAATCTCAATATCCTGGTGCGGTTTCTGCTCTTCGTGTGCCTCCGGCTCCTGCTCTGGCTCCTCGACGCTAGGTGCCTCCATAGACAGGTCGGGAACCATTACGTCGTCATCGCCCTCCTCGACTTCAGGCTCAGCTGCAACATGAGTGTTCAATTCCACACTGACAGCCGTGACAGAAGTCTTTGCTGCTTCGTTATCCGCAACATCTGCAGTGGACTGTTCATGCTCCAGCACTGGCTGCGCGCTCCTTTGCGGGCTTTGCTTTGATGAAACGCTCGTTTGATGCTTGTCCTTTGAACAGGGACAGCAGTTCATTTGGCATTCGGCCTGCAAGAACTCAATCATCTCCTGAGCTCGCTCGGCGCGCTGCCTCTCCCACATGACCTGTGTCGTCAGCTCCTCAATCTCCATCTCGCTTGCCGCGGACGACACGATTTCCATGGTCGAAAGCGAAATACGGGGCGCGTCCTTGGCGGAGTCCCGTTTTCGTTTCTTCTGGACCTTCTTAGGGGCTTCGAATTCTTCCTCGGGGTCGTCGGCGATTGGCAGCGGGAGGCGGCCCTCAGCAGCAATGCGAGCAACCTCTTCGTTCTTGGCGGCCGTTTTGAACGCATCGCGCTCCTGTTCCACGACCTTAACGCGTTCCAGAGCTTTATCGAGCTGCTCTTGTATGCCAACCATTTGGTAGCGAGCGGAAAATGCTTCCTGCTCCCTAGTTTTGCTTCTCTCCTTTTCGCGCTCGAGGCACTCTTCGCTGATTTTGACAGCCGTGCGTGCCGTTTTCAGCTCTTCTTGGAGCTTGACGATGGTCGATTGTGATTTGAAGTTTTCTTTTCGCGCTCTTCGTATTTCCTTTTCCCAAAGTGCTTGTGTGTGTGCGTGCGTTTCTTTGGCTCGGCCGTAGTTGTCCTGTACCTGCGTTAACTTCCTGTACCGCCGCCCGGAAACCCAAAGCATAACCTACCATGACAGTCTCTAGGCGTTCTCCAACTTTGCGCTCGCGGGCCTTGCCCTCATCAACTGCCGCGCGGAGCGCCTTGTTCTCGTCTCGAAGGTGCCGCATTTCAGACTCGGCCTCTTCACGACCAAGGACAGCTCGCTTCAATGCGGCCTCGGCCGTTTTTCGCTCTAGCTTCCCTTGGCCAGACAAAGTGTTAAACTGGCTAATCTTTTCCAAAACCGGGCTCTCGTAGCCTTCAATACGGAAAGGCGACATGCCGGACATGTTGGACGCCGTCGAGTCGCGGCGGTTCACTCGTTCAGGCGTTACCGCTTGGAGTGGTCCGGTCACCGACCCCGTCGGCGTCGAGCTCCGTTCCATGGTTGGAAAAATAGCCGCGATTGCGTAGTATTGTCGACTTCTTCGCCAACTCGTGGCGTGCAACAACTGCGGCTGGTTTTACGCGTCGGGTCCTGCGTCGTTAGTTGAGCTTGATAATCTCCAAATCTATGTTTACAGCGTGGGATTAGCTGCCCAAGTGGGCTTTACTTTGTGTGGGGCGCTGTTGCTGTGGCGACACGCTCGGGACCCATGTTCGCGATGGAACAATGGGATGGGACCAAGATGTCATCGCAGCGCTGGACTTTGAGACGTCTAATTTACGAGTTTAATTATCCTAGTACAGTCTATGAGATTTAAACTGACCAGATCTCACAGGATTGCTATTTTTCCCTCTGTAACCCTGCCAAAACCGTAAAAGGTACCCCAGCTTCGCCTAAATACGTCACGTGCAGCTCCGTGTGCCCGTCGGCTATAAGCGTCATTGCCATTTTAGGACAGCTCACACCTGAGCCACTCACCAGCTACATCACAGCCAAGAGCGCACGACGGCTAACTGTTCCTCTGCTGCTGCCGCTGCTGCTGCCATCGCTTGCATTACTGGACTACCCATTGCTTGATCGACTTAAAGATCTTTTGCTACCATGGCCGACTCCGGTGAGGTTCGACAGCGAAAAGCCAAGTCGGGCAGCTCTAAGGGTGGCGAAAGCGCAAAGATTCGCGACAGGGCCCGTCGTGATGACAAAGTATCTGGCAAACTGGATATTCTGAGAGTGCTCACGTTTTTGTTCCTGGCGTCATGCGGTCTTAGCTATGTCATCAGTGGTGGAGAGAGCTTCTTCTGGGGCATGAAGAATAAGCCGAAATACCTAAGACCTGAGTGGTGGAAAGCTAAGCTGGTAAGCTGCCGCACAAAACGCCAGAGCTGCCGAGGCGGCAACATGCTTGCAGACAGCTAACGGATTGCGCACCAAACATATAGGCCGTCCCAATTAACCTTACACCGGCCGAACTTGCTGCATTTGACGGAACCGAGGAGGGCAAGCCGCTCTATCTCGCCATTAACGGCACCATCTACGACGTCAGCAATGGGCTTCACATGTACGGCAAGGGCGGCTCCTACAGCATCTTTGCTGGGCGCGATGCTTCCCGCGCGTTTGTCACGGGTTGCTTCCAGGAGGACTTGAACGCCGATATGCGCGGCATCGAAGAGATGTACCTCCCCATCGACGACCCCGAGATCGACGCCCAGTGGACCACGGCCGAGATGGCCGCCATGAAGGAGAAGGAGATGGAGGAGGCCAAGGCGAGAGTTCACAGCGAGTTTAAGCGCTGGGTGGACTTTTTCGCAAACAGTCCCAAGTATCACAAGGTTGGCTACGTCGTCCGGGAGGAGGGCTGGCTGGAGAAGCTTCCCAAGAGCGAGCTTTGCGCCAGAGCGGCCAAGGGCCGTAGAAAGAGGACTCCTCGCGTAAAATAGGGCACCGAAGACTAAACTCCATACCACATATTGGATACTGTTTCGAAGGCGTCGTTTTCTCACTTGATCAATTGCTACATAAGTACACGTCAAAAGCTGCTCCTGTCTAATGCAATGCATGTCAACTAGGGCGTCTTGCAGCCATTATTAAGTACAGATTTCCCAAACCTCTTCCTCTACAGAATCATGAACAAAGCACCAATACCAAGCAAGAGGGAGCTGGAGACGGTCGCGACGGACGCGCCGGCGGTAGGAGGCTGGCTCGAGGAAGTTGCTGGTGCGCCAGACTCGGAGCCGCTGGGAGAGTCGCTGCCTCCAGTGGGTGTACCACCGGTCTCACCATTTCCTCCCGTGCTACCGCCGTTATTACCACCGTTATTACCACCGTTGTTGCCGCCGTTGTTGCCGCCGGTCTCGCCGCCAGGAGACGTACCAGCGGCCAGAGCCTTGTAGTTCTCGAGCGAGCGCGACGAATTGGCACCCGTGCTGGTGTAAAAGTTAGCATGCATAGCCAGACAAGAATTTTTAAAGACGGGAAACTTACTTTTCATTGATAACCATGGCCATTCCTTTTTCACAGTGGGGACCCTGCGCGCAGTATAGCCACATGGGCTTCTTGTCATTAACCATGATGGTGAAGACGGGGATTTCGTTCTTGTCGGCACTGGCGGCGGCAGGCTGGAAAGACGAATCGACGGCCGTGCCGTTGCTGCTCTCGAGCGGAATGCAAGGATTGTCAAAGTTGGACTGGGTAACTGTGTGGTTGCCGGCCCAGAACTGGAACTGGACCATGGTGCCGGGCTCAGCCTTGATGTTCTCAGGCCAGAACTTGAGGCCGGTAGCGTTATTGACGGGGTTGCGGCCGACAGAAACGACTTGAACGTCGACAGCTAAGCAGCGAGATGGTGTTAATAGCCAGACTGATAGCTTTGTATTTGACGGAAAAGCATACCTTGGGCAGCGCCAAGAAGGGCCGTCAGAGTAGCGACTGTGTACTTCATGATGCCGGATGAAGTCTGTGTGCGTAGTTGTAATTATGTCTTGCGTCTATGTTCTCAAGAGACGAGATCAAAAAAGAGTGGATGACGGGGCTACCAGAGCGACCAGCGATGAATCGGGAAATGTAAAAGATCAGGCGAAAATGAATGAGCGTCACACAAGGAACTAGCCTGCGAGTGTGAGTCCGAAAAGAGAAAGAGGGCGAGAAACTTTTGCTTGGACGACGGGAAGAAAGAACACAAAGAAAGAGAGATGCAAGTGAGAAGGATAGAGGGAAATAATGAAACAGGAACAGAAAGGAACAAGAGCAAAGATATAAAACCAAATTACCAGAAACAACTGAGAGGGGCCTCAAACTGACTCGGGGTAGGTTAACGTATCGCAGTGTATTTAAAGTACAGTGGCGATGCTCGGCGCTCCAAGCGCCGGTTACAGCATTTCTGGGGGTCTTTGGTATGGGAAATAAGTCACCGCTAGATGCCCCCTTGTTCGTCTGAGGATGTCGTTTCTGAAGTCGGGCCCGTCTCATGTTTTTTGCCCGTGGCGTTCGTTGGTGTTTGGCAGGCTTCTACGGTGGATTATGGAGTGTATTGGCGAAACAAAGCACTGTCCATTGTAGGAGATTGGCAGTGTTTGAGATTGCCCGGTTAGACTAAGATATTAAGACTTTCAACTTTTATTAACTATTTCATGGTTTTCGGAGCCCGACTTGTGTAGATTGCTGCCAGAAATCGCCTCTGCCAGCGCACGGCGTATAAGCCAGGACTCGGGTGAAGCGGGGAACTGATGCTACCACGACCACAAGCTACGAGGCCTGGAAAACGCCATAATGAACGCTCATCATAGAAATACACGCGAAGCTCACTCAACACAATTGTACCAGCGTCGACCTCTGCAAAAATTTTAGTCTGGCACGGCATCTGCTTCACGTCACCCGTGCTCCGACGCCGACGAGACAGCCCCGGTTTCAGGCCCGGGCCCCACACCTCCGTACCTGTCCGTTCATTTATACTTTCGTCCCTGCGGCTCGCAGTGGCTACCAAACTCCGACACGCCACCGGGTGAATAAGCGCCCGCGTTTGAATCTAACGTTCTGGGCGCCAAGTTCCGTAAGAGCTACAAAGCTGCCCGTAGCCTGATTGATTCCAGCGTATGCCCTGCGGTTTTATAAGCAACGCCGCTCCCTTGCGACGCCTGGGGCGCATGTCACGCAGATCACGATCCGCCACCGTGCACGACTGCGTTTCGATTGACGCGGAATAGTATTCTGCTTTAATGGGTGTTTGGGACGTCATCGTTGTGGCTTAGTTGGTAAAGAATGTTTCACCTATGGATGGTCCTATCAAGCAAGAGAGCTGGTCTGTCCTGGTAGGATGCTCACTACACCATAATTTCGCCTTGCGTGATCTCTTATTGAACTCCATCCTTAGTACCCTAGAGGCGCCGTAGACTGAAATGCAGCAAAGCTGAAGGTATAGGCGTCAAGATGGGCGCTGCGCGGGTGAGCTACGAGCATCCGCACAGAGTTCTTCCAAGGCTTCTCGTGTGCCGCTTCCAATGTATAATAAATTCGTGCAGTATCGTAATATATCGTGTTTCTCATCAAAATGGGGTATCACCCAGCCTCTAAAGATCCAGCAGCAGCTGTGGCGCAATCTTTTCCAGATCCTCAACCTAGAACGCGTAGAAGTCCATACATTAGCACACCTCTCCTAGCAGATACAGACCGGAACCAAACGTCCTTACCTCGAGAAATCCCGACCTCTTCTCAACCGCCGCTCGCGCGATAGCCTCCCTCACAAACACGTCCACGTACTTGCCCACCGCGCCGTTTGCATCCCGCGATATCCTCGTGGCGTCCTTTTCAAAGAACTCATGCAGCACGCGCGTGAGCAGGTTCCTGGGAATCGTCTTTTCCGGCTCGCCGCTGGCACCGCTACTGCGATTGGCCGCCGTCGTGGCCTGCGTGGTGGGTCGCCGTCGTGGAGGAGGAGCTGCCGCGTCGTCCATGTCCTGGTCGTCGTCTTCGGCTGAGTCGAAGGGGTTGCTGGACTCGTCGCTCGATTCGCGCGCGTTATTGGCCCTGCTGGTGCTGCCCTGGGGTCGGCCGCGCCGAGCACCGCTTGTTTGCTTTGGAGGCATCGTCAACTAGCTTAGAGATTCTAAGGTTGCCGAGGTTGATTGATGCAGAAGCCGTGTTCCGCAGGCGCGTGTTGACCATGAGGTAGTGGGGTTCAACGAGAAAGCCGCGTTGTGGCTGCCACCAGCCACATTGGCTACGCTGTGAGCGTGCCAACTTGGTGGACCCTTCGTACTTACACGGACGTCCGAGAAGAGCATTAATACCAAAGTCACTGCGAATAGCAGAATTATGAATAAACAGAAACGCATAAAGTAATCTGTTCTGCAAATGTAGAATAACTAGGCATCAATTGTGTCGCTGACAGCAGATAACCCCAGGAGAGCATGTCGCATAGGCAAGTATCTCTCTCAGTAACCTAGACTCTAGTATTATTCCATCCTCTGAATAAGGCCCAATACCTTCCGATACTCAGCAATCGTTGACAGTTTTAATACAGTAAACATATTCCCACATTAATGGGCAGCTTCTATACTAGAAAAGTGCATTTGCCATGATAACGATAATAGTTGCCCCAAACATTCCCCCGATTTGAAGATGCTTGCTCTCCGAACCAGACCCGGTCACCACCGGGGGTACGGGCTGAGGCTGGCCGCTAGGCTTTGATGGATCATCTTGGCCGCCAACAGGCTGTGTGGTATCGGGCTTGTCATCCGGCACACCCGTGGTAGGCAAGTTGACTGGTGGAGTTGCTGTTGCAAGACCGCCGGTTGCTGGACAGACGACCTCTGTGGTGGTAATTGTAGAGTAGCATAACTGCGAGACGGCAGTCGACGCCAAAAGAGACAGAATAAGAGCTTGAAATTGCATTTTGGTGAATTGGTGTGAGTTTGCGAGGGAAAGCTTCGAGAAACGGACAAAAGGCAAGGAAGAAAAGTTGGGAAATATGAAGTTGGGGTGTGCGAGGGTATGTCAGACACTGGGTATATTCTCGTAGAGCAGCAAGTAAACATTTAAAATCGTAGCACCTTTAGTTCCGCATTTGATCAATCCATCTTATGACAACCGTAGCAGACGTACTTGTGGCGGCGTACAGATGATGTGGGCGGCATGTCGGTACAAAGTCTACAAGATCCCCACGCTGCACCCATTGACACCTTGTATTCAGGACAAGGCAATGAGCTACTTGCCAAAAGCTTCCGATTGGATGACAATCTCTTTTGTCTGTGCTCCCTTGCCAAGCCGAGGTGACATTCTAGACCAAGCCTCGCCGAGAAGAGAAGCCAGATGCATCCTTCGGGTCTACACATGCTCGTCAGTGGATGGCACGACTGGGTACCTTGCACGATAGTTCGGCGCATAACGAGTGGCCCAGTGCTGGATTCAGCTGTTGCGGTTCTCGGTCAAATTAGTCCAAAAAAAAAACCGACGGCTCGGCGGTTGCCATACGCACGGACGAGAAGATCCGGGAGCTTCGGCACGTAGGGTTTAGCACCTGGCTGCTCAGCTGTAAAACATTACATATGCGCATTTCAGAAACGTTCGGCCGCCTTGGGACGCTCCCACATGGCATGATGGGCTAATAACGCCCTTCAAACCCTCCCAAAAGCTTATACCAGCCCGTCCTCCCGTGCAGGTGTGCATAATTAGGTCAAATTGAGGGGAAGACCATGGGGGTTGCTCCATGAAGAGAAGAATGAAAGCAAATTATGAGTTACAATGGTTTGATTTGCTTTATTTTAAGTTTACTTGTACTTTATGTCGCGAATAACCGCCCGTGGCCTCAGGAGACAGGTCGCCATGAACGGCCGAACAAAGGCGGAGGAAGGCTCTTCGCGGGCACTGGTCACTGGAGAGCTACTGTCCTTATCTGGTACAATTTTGATCAGTAATACGTTCGAGGTGCGCCATTAATGGCTTTACTGACTAAGTAGCCATGCTTTCCTACGTTACATGTAGCGAATTGCGCAATGGGCCGACGGCCCTCGGACTGGGAAGTCCGTGTAAGCGGGACGCAGGCACATGTACGGAGCACGAGTACATACGGAAGTACTATGTACTGTACACCTGTAGATCTCGGTTGACCCACACTCGGCCGAACTGCCACAACCTTGACCCAGGAACGACGGCAACTCGGCCTTTGGCGCCTGAGGAGAGATGAGTGAGAGCCGGAAATGGACTCTGAACCCATGGTACTTTTTCAGGCGGTGATGGAAGCTACAGGTAGGTGAAGGCTCTGTCACGGTAGGCAAAGCAGTCGGCCGACGGCACCTCCTCGATGTCAACCTGTGCTTCGTACGAGGAATTCCACATCATCGAGAGTTCCAGAATGGCAAAAAATACCCTACCTCCTGCATTTGTAGTAAGGTTTTGTGCCGATGATTCACCGACCCGTTGGCATACATTGACGCGTCCTCAGGCCATCTGGCAGTGGAAATAGCAAGGGGGCTAGCCGCTGGTGGATGGGCCATGGTCCCAGACCATTCGTCCCCGTGTACGATTCATCGTACGGATTGCCATGGCCAGCAGGTCCCGCCGTCTGTGCATTGGTCGGACTGGCACCTTGGCGCTAGGGCCAGGCCGGAGGCGCCAGATAGCCGCAAGCGCTGGCTACACGTGGGAACGTCTCGCCAACGCCCAGCCTGCAGCAGAGATTAGGTGACGCAAGTCATCATGCCATGGCTCAATGGCTTCCCATTGTTCTCACCCACTGACTCCGCCCCCACGGTTCCTGGCTAGCTTGTCCTGGATCACCACGTTTTGACGATTCATACTTATCACCTTGTGTGGAGAACTGAACCTTGTTTTGGCTTCTATAAGCCGGCGCCGCTATGCCGCACAAACTTCCATTTCGGGACAAGGCCCCGCCAGCTCCTCGGCACCGCTGCTACTTGCCCTGCATGTTGTGCTTGCGTGCTCTTTGGAGGAAACCGTGTAAGTTGCAGCAATGTTCGTACCATGGCATTTCACTGATTTAACCAGTGCTTCTACACCATCTGCCGATTTTAAAATTATAAGGTTTGGTCAGAAGTGTTATTACGGCGCCCTCTGGGACTGGCTGCTAACGGCACACCGTCATGGTATTATGCACAATTCAGAAAAAATGTAGTATTGATTCCATAATATCACGTTTTACTTTAAAGGCAACAGTGTGCCATTTTAGAAACCCTCTATATTTGGTATAATCACGAACTAGCTAACTCGTTCACTTTCGTGTACACTTTTACTCGTCCACTAGCTCCTTCATTGTCTCTCTTTGTTCACTCCTCTCTTCGCTCGCTCATCCATTGGTGACGAGGCCAGGAGAATCACGATGCGACTTCGGCAAGCCTACTTGCCTCTGTGGTGGGCGTTGGCAGCGACGGTCCCCAGTGCCGTTGGCTCTGCCGCCAACGAGCCGCGACAAGGGTCCGTCGATGCCAACGTAGTTTGCTCTACTTACACCAGGACATACGTTGTCCCTGTGGATTGCGCCGTCAAGACGCCCACTCCTGGGGTGCCAGTTCTGCCTGGTGGTGGTTCCAGCATTGGGAACGAAGATGGTACGGCAGTGGTCACGGATGTGATCACGGATCCCTGTGACGATTGTGTTGTCCAAACCAAAACATCAACCAACACCGGACCTGGCGATTTAACTGGTCCATACACCACAACTCTTTTTCCCACTGGCACCAAAGGTGGATCTTCGGTTGTTGTGGTGGTTGTGCCCAAATCTACAGAACAAGCCTCTCAGGGACACATAACCAAAACAGTTACAGTTGAGTACACCGGCACGGCGACTCTGACAGTCCCATCTACGACGACTGTCACCCCACCGGGGACCGGTGGACCATGCACAGTTATCATTGTCGTTCCTCCGCGAACCGCGACTGGCGCCCCCGGCACTGGCAACCCCCTGCCGCAGCAATCCACGTCAGGATTGGCCGCAAGTGGCACAGGAAAGCCGGTACCTCCCAGCGGGCGACCATTCGTGTCTACAACATCGAAGTATACGGGCACTCGCAACATCACCAAGCCCTATACAACCACAGTGCAGCCTTCCGGTACAGTTCCCGGGACTGTTATTGTAGTTGTACCCAACACTTCTACGGACAAACCCAATCCCCCTTGTACTACAGTCACCAGTGGATATACAGGAACTGGCGTCATAACCAAGCCCTACACGACCACAGTTCAGCCTTCCAGCACCATTTCCGGGACGGTTATTGTGGTTGTGCCCAACACTTCTACCGACAAGCCGCCTTGTACTACAATCACGACGGGATATACAGGAACGAGCGTTATCACTAAACCATACACTACAACAGAGAGCCGAACGGGTACTGGCCCGGTGGTAGTAGTTGTGGTTACTCCGGGTCCCACTCCACGTCCCTACACTACGATTACTCGCGGCCCAAGTGGAACTGAAAGCATCACTGCCCCGGTTACTACCACCGTGACTGCGACGGATGGTGGTCCCGGCACTGTGGTTATTATTGTTCCCGGTGCTTCTTCTGCCTCGTACACCACAGTGACGCGGTTCCCGACTGGTACTGAAATTATTACTAAACCGTACACAACAACTGTACCGCCAACTGGAACAAACCCAGGAGTTTTCATCGTTGTTGAGCCACGGACAACGCCTGGCGTGTCCTACACTACTGTCACCTCTCAATACACTGGCACGAATGATATCACACGCCCTTATACAACGACTGTGCCACCTACGGGGACAAAGCCTGGCGTTGTTATTATCGTTGAGCCACGTACAACTCCCAGCTCTTCCCCTACTACACCTGGTGCTTCATATACTACGGTCACTTCTCAACACACTGGTACAGATGTCATCACACGTCCATATACAACGACTGTGCCACCTACGGGGACGAATCCCGGCGTTGTCATTGTGGTTGAGCCACGCACAACTCCTAGCACAGTACCAAGTGCTTCGTACACCACGGTTACATCCCAGTATACAGGAACGGGCTCTATTACAAAGCCGTTTACTACTACTGTACCACCTACCGGCACAAGACCAGGGGTCGTCATTGTTGTTGAGCCACGCACAACTCCTTCCGACACTACAACTCCCAGTGTTTCCTACACTACAGTTACATCCCAGTATACAGGAACGGGCTCTATTACAAAGCCTTTTACGACTACTGTGCCACCTACTGGCACAACACCCGGTGTTGTCGTTGTAGTCGAACCACCGTCAAGCCGTACAACTCCTTACACGACGATTACTTCACAGTACACCGGCACAGGCGTTATTACACAGCCCTTCACAACCACAGTTCCGGCGACAGGGACTGAACCAGGAACTGTTATCATTGTGGAGCCGCGTACGACTTCAAGTAGCCCCTATACTACGATTACTTCCCAATATACAGGAACCGGCTCCATCACCGCGCCGTACACGACCACTGTGGTACCGAGCGGCACCAATCCAGGAACTGTGATCATCGTGGAGCCACGTATGACTTCTAGCAGGGTCTTTACGACAGTTACTTCCGAATACACGGGCACTGGTGTCATAACCACTCCGTACACGACTACGGTTGTCCCAAGTGGCACCATTCCAGGAACTGTGATCATCGTGGAGCCACGCAAAACACCTACCTCTGGTTCAACAACGTCATCGGCGTCGTACACGACGGTCACATCCGAATATACAGGCACTGGTGTGATTACTACGCCATATACTACCACAGTTCCTCCCACTGGAAACAATCCTGGAAAAGTGGTCATTTTTGAGCCACCGATAACATCTGTCGCCTCTAGGCCCTACACGACAGTCACATCTCAGTATACGGGCACCGGCTCCATCACAGCACCGTTCACAACCCTTGTGACGCCGACTGGTACTGAGCCTGGCACCGTTGTCATCGTGGAACCGCCACCCAAAACCTCCACTACTCCTTACACTACCGTCACATCCCAGTATACGGGCACAGGAGTCATAACAAGGCCGTATACAACAACCGTTACGCCGGCAGGAACCTAGCCAGGCACAGTTGTCATTGTGGAGCCCCGTACGATGACCAGCGCTGATACTACCACCACGTCTGGCTCTTATACTACTGTGACGTCGCAATACACTGGTAGCAGTGATATCACGGTGCCCTTTACAACTACGGTCCCGCCAACAGGATCTATTCCAGGTACTGTGATTATCGTCGAGCCGCGTACAACGCCCAGCGCCGCCACCACATCTGGCTCTTACACTACTGTGACATCACAGTACACTGGTAGCAGCGATATCACAGTACCCTTTACCACAACTGTCCCGCCAACGGGATCTGTTCCGGGGACTGTAATTGTCGTTGAGCCACGCACAACCCCGACGCCAACCACGGCTCGGTACACCACTATTACGTCGCGGTATACCGGGACGACCCCTATTACAGTGCCTTTCACAACCACTGTCCCTCCTTCAGGGACTATTCCAGGAACTGTAATTGTCGTTGAACCTCCCAAGACCTCGGGCAAGTATACAACTATTACATCAGACTATACTGGCAGTAGCGCTATTACAGTACCCTTCACAACCACTGTTCCGCCATCGGGTACCGTCCGAGGAACTGTCATTGTAGTTGAGCCTCCCAAAACGTCCTCCTCGGCCAAATACACGACTATTACGTCAGACTACACGGGTCCTGGCACAATTACGAGACCATATATAACTACTGTCCCTCCGTCAGGGACTGTTCCTGGAACTGTGGTCGTTGTTGAGCCTCCTATGACGTCTTCCTCAGCCAAGTATACTACTAATACATCAGACTATACTGGTAGTAGCGCCAATACAAAGCCATACACAACAACTATTCCTCCATCGGGCACTGTTCCTGGAATTGTGGTTGTTGTTGAGCCTCCCAACACATCGTCATCGGCTAAGTATACGACTATTACATCGGGCTACAGTGGTACTAGTGCTATAACAGTGCCATTTACAACCACTGTTCCCCCATCAGGAACTATTCCTGGAACTGTGATTGTTGTTGAACCACCTAAGACGTCTTCAGGCAAGTACACGACTATTACGTCAGACTACACTGGTACTAGCGACATCACGAAGCCGTACACAACAACTGTTCCTCCATCGGGAACTGTTCCGGGAACCGTCATCGTGGTGGCCCCTCGCAGCACAGCCGCGGCATCTACTTCCGAAAAAGTCAAGCATGATGGATTCTACGGCAGCCTCAAGCGCGAAACCTTCGGAATCATCCATCGCACAGCCTTCTCTTACTAAATCGTCGACTGGAGAAGTCACCTCAACGTCCGCAGTTGATACTAGCGATACTACATCATGGCCTGTATCAACCGAATCACGGACGTCGGCAGTGGAAGCTAGTAGCTCTCCAGCGCCAAGCTCTCTCACTAGCTTAAGTATCTCTTCCTCTGAAGAGACGTCTTCTTCTGCAGTGGCATCGTCTTCCCTGGCTGCTTCATATTCCGAGATATCAGCGTCCTCTGTTGATTCGTCCTCTGTCGCAGTTTCAACTTCTGAGGTGCAATCATCTTCTGACGCACCCTTGTCTTCGACAGATATGCCTTCTTCTGCAGCAGCGTCTTCTTCTGCGGCAGAGTCTTCTGAAGCAGCTTCAAGCTCCAAGGCACCTACGTCTTCTGAGGTTCCGACCTCTTCTGAGGTGCCGACTTCTTCTGTGGCAGTTTCTTCTGCGGCAGTTTCGTCTTCAGCAGAGCCGTCGTCGTCATCGACGCCCTCGTCCTCTGAAGCAGTTCCGTCTTCTGAAGCATCCTCATCCTCTGCAGCTCCGTCGTTCTCAGAGGCTCCAACCTCGTCTGAAGCTCCAACGTCCTCTGAGGCTCCAACGTCTTCTGATGCACCAACATCATCTGAGGCTCCAACGTCTTCTGAAGCACCAACCTCATCTGCTGCTCAGTCATCCTCTGCTGCTCCGTCGTCCTCTGCTGCTCCGTCGTCCTCTGCTGTTCTGTCATCCTCTATGGCGCCATCATCTTTCACAACGTTGACTTTCTCTTCCTCATCCTCCTCTTCATCATCATCATCGTTTGTGGAAACAACGTCATCAGCCACATCTTCTTCGATGACGACGACACAATCAACCACATCAAGCAGCGCAACACCAACGTGTATCGGTTCGCTTTGTGGGCATTCTACAAGCTAAGGCAAGGCAATTCCAAGGGCCAAATCCCATTCAACTCGAATGAGTTTGCCGAGTCTCTCACCTGGACCACGGACAGAATGAGCATCCGCACGACTCTGAGTGGCCAGAAGCCAGACCTGACCGGCACCACGCAAACCATAGGACCGGCTGGAGGAACCTGCTCAATTGTCAAGATATACGGAAAGACATGGAATACAAAGGACAAGTCCGAGTATTTTGTACTCGACCACTTTGCCTACTGGACCCCCAAGTCGGCAGGAGCGTACACCTTTTCTCTGCCGGCAACTGACGACAGTGTCTACTTATGGCTTGGCGACAAGGCCCTGTCCGGCTATAGTGAGAAGAATGCAGACCTGTACAACGGATTCAGCGTAGCAGCGCGAAGCTGGACGTACACTGTCACGCAGCCTGGAAAGCCAATCCCTCTCAGGATAATGCTTGTGCAAGCTGAGCTTTGCTACAGGATATCGTTCAATGTCAGGAACCCGTCTGGAAAGGTCATCCTGTCCGACACTGTTAAGGCAGATGACCAGTTCAACGGATGTGGCTCCGCCAGCGACTTCCCCTACATTGATGACTCGATACCGCCTGTGCCGACCAACTTCCCCTCCGAGGCCGGCGCCAAAAACGCTGGTTTCCAGTGGGAACACTTCAAGCTCAGCCAAGGCACCGGACCGGGAAGGATCAACTACGACCAAGACTACTACGGAGCGTTCTACAAGGAGTGGGCTGAATCGGGCATGAGCGTGAAGACCGCCCTTGGAGGCCAAACCGCCACTCTGACGGGCAAGACGCAAAAGATTGGGCAGGCTACGACGTGTGCTCCCACGAAGCTCAAGGTCTACGGCACGGACACTGGCCAGCCTGCCGAGTACTTTATCCTGCAGCACCTCGCATACTTTAAGCCGGCGTCCACGGGTAATTACGTATTTGAGATTGGGGCTCCGGATGATGCTGTGTACCTCTGGCTTGGGGACAAGGCGAAATCCGGCTTCAACAATGACAACGCGGACTTGGTTGCTTGGCTGACTGGAGGTGTCAAGAAGTTCACGTACAATGTCTCGCAACCTGGTAACCTCATTCCGATGAGACTGCTGCTCGCCCAGGCACAGAAGTGTGCTTTGCTCACCTTTACCGTCCGTGACTCGAACGGTAAGATCATCCTGTCGAATACGGTAGAGTCCAAGGATGGGCAGTTTGTCACCGAGTAGTTTACTAGGTAGCTTGCTAGGTAGCTTGCTAGGTAGCTTAGATAGAGCCATTCGGGCACTTTAATGCAAACTTGGATGTCTCTAGTCTACAACTTGGACATGAAGCGCAAGCCCAACGTGCATGATTCCTTGCTAGGGTTGACATCAGACGAGTGCTTTACCTAGACATGGCACAATGTACGCCTGATCAGGTTGGAGCAGTGTTTCACGTACATCACATTTAACGAGTACAGAAGTAGTGTCTGGAAACAATGTTCAATTGATCTAACAACAAGGGAAATTGCGTAGGTGTATAAATTACAGCGACTTAGAAAGCCTGGCAGAGCCAAAAAAGAAAAAGGTACGCCTTTGCCAATGCCAGTCTAATTCGCGCATCGGCAGTTGCACAGTACCGCTGCTGGGTATCTGCTTCCAACTTCCCTCAAGTCAAACTTTGCACAACTCCATTTTAGATATCCTTCCGATCTTCCGTTCCAATCTAACAACACACCGTTTCTATACAAGAACATGGGATGTCATGTTATTTATTTGAAGGCCTTGCCGAAGAGGAGGACCTGGAGCTTGTCGTAGATGGACAGGACACCAGCACCGGCGACACCACGGAGAATGTTGGCACCAGCACCGTTGAACAGGGACTTGACACCGTTCTTGGCGATGATCTGCTTGGCAGCGTCGAAGGAGTTCTTGTACTTGACGGCCTCACCAGAGGTCATCATCATGCGACGACGGATGGTGTCAAGAGGGTAGGCAGCAATACCGGCACCGGTGGTGACACCCCAACCGAGGAGGAAGGAGGCAAGGAAGTTGTCGGCCAGGGCACCAGTGAGGAGGACGGGCTTGAGAGAGTCGTACATGCCGAAGTAGAGACCACGGTAGACGATGATACCAGCGACGGAGGGCATGAAACCACGGTACAGACCGGCAATACCGTCAGAGGCGAGGGTCTTGCGGTAGACGTCAATGAGACCGTTGAACTGGCGCTCACCACCCTTCTTGGCGTTCTTGGCGTCGTTGGCCAGACGGGTACGGGCGTAGTCCAGGGAGTAGACGAACAACATGGAAGTGGCACCAGCGGCACCACCGGAAGCCAGGTTACCGGCCATCCACATGGCGTAGCCATCACGGTCCTTCTTGAAGCCGAACATCTTCTTGAACTTGTCGCGGAAAGCGAAGTTCAGGGCCTGGGTAGGGAAGTAACGGATGACGTTGGCGGTGTTACCACGCCACAGGGACATGACACCCTCGTCAGCCATGGTGCGCTTGAAGCAGTCACCAATGCCAGCGTAGCGGCGGTCCAGACGGCCGGACTTGATCATCTCATCCTGTACGGCTTGGTTAATACGATTGGTGGAATAAAATGAGAGCCGGCTAGCGGCTCTGTTTTCTAGGACGGAGACTAACCTGGTTCTGGATGAGGAGCTTGACACGCTCGATGGGGGCGGCAGCAGTCTTGGAGACAGCGGCGGAGACACCACCCACTGTAGGCTGGTTAGCAACTAAATCACTTCGGACACGGTGGCGGTACGACGAATCCGTATTTCGTAAAATCGATCCGAATTCGCCAGGCACGGTTTGCCAATGGATGATACGTACTGAGGAAGTCGGCCATGAAGGGCTGTGAGAGAACATGTTAGCGAGGTGCTCATCCAGGGGCAAACAGGCGACAGAAAAATTTTCCCGTGTCGCGACACCCGCGGCAATCGAGACGAATAGGGGGCACAACGAGGCCATCGCAGGCGATTGAGTATATGCCAAACACTGCCAGGGCAGGTGAGGCTACGATGTTCAATTGGCCATTGTCGCCTGTGACATCTAGGTTCACAAGCCTAAACCCTATTGCCAGATTGCTGCGGATCGCGGCAAGACGCGGGATTTCCGTCGGCTCACGCAGAGCAGCGAGGAAGAAAAAAAAAGAGCAGAAGACTTACCGGCATGCCCAGGACCTTAGGCTTCTGTTCGGTAGACATGTTGACTGATTCGGTGCTTTCCCGGAAAGTAACAAAGAAAGGACTGAGGGGAGATTTGGGGATGAAAGGAAGAGGAAGACAAGTGTGTCTGGGGAAGTCGAGCGAAATAAATTCTTTGCTCGTCCGGGCGGGTGGCAGGGTTGGGCTGGGGGGGAGCGGAGAGCAAAAAAAAAAATTGCTGCGGGTCTGGCAAAGGGGACAGTTTTTTGGAGCGAGACTTTCCGGGCCCTGGCGCTAGGAGCACCCAAGCTGGGATGGCTCGCCGCCTCACACGTTGCGGCCCAGGCGCGTACATACGAGGACTTTTTTTCCATGGCAACAGTGGCCTTGCGTTGCTTCCGTGCCTCAGGCCCGAACTCCACTATGGCCAGGGGCTCCAGAGTTACCGGTTCACCCCGAGGTTCCTTTTACGTGTGCGCTCTTGGAATCTCAGGTACCAGATACCCCGGACCCTACATACATGGTACCTCTGTTTTTTTTTTTCTTCCTTGGGCTTGATACAGTAACAATGGAAAGGCGCTGTAGTCCGTAGCACCAGCGAGTGTCATTTCCGTCTCTTCCCCTATCTGAGGCTCCGTTTTTTAGGCGCTCGCCATCTCCGGAGTGTCCTAATGACCGCCTCTGGTGTTTCTCAGGGTAATTGCTCGCTGTCTGAATCGCTCGTGCTGCTCCGCCGATTCGTCATTGCTGAAGCTCCGTAGACAGAGGTTGCTGCTGGCTGGGCTGGTTACCGAACGAGTAGCATGCGCTCGTCTACGATAGCCTCGTAAAGCAATGGGCTACTCCGTACTATTTTCAAACCTCCTCGTACCTTGTTCGTGAGGCTCAATTACCCTCCAAGATCCGCTTATTCCCGTCTACATGCCCATCTACTGTATTGCTGACCAAACGGTCGTTTGCTGCAGAAAAACACCGTCAATGGTTCCGCAGCACTTCGTTGTCACCTTCTGCGCCACATCGTAGGTACTGGTACTTGTGACAGCCATGTACTCCGCCAAGGCTCCGCAGTGGCGGTTGCGCCGAGCCAGACGGCCCCTGTATCTCCCTCTGTTCCAGCGGACAGCCCCTTCCAGCCGACCCGTGCGGTGCAAAATTCCAGGCAAACAGGGGTCCTGAACGGGAAGAAACGTACAGTGTTTGCCCGTGGCTGGGCACGAACGGGCATGATGCATCGTGTCAGATCTTGCATATCAAAGTAGCATTACGCTAGAAGCTCGCTGCGAACCTCTGCGCGCAAATGGCATCAGAAACACTGCCTTTGTCCCCGCATCCAAAGGCTTACTCGTACGTTTGGAACTGACGAGGTTGACGGCTTTCTCGTACTGTCTAAATTTGCAGCGCCGCCATCAACCCCGATCGGGAACCCCGGCCGCGGTTCGACCACGGGTCCCATTATACACCAATACTCAAACAAAACGCTACATCCTCTGTAATACTGACTCACAAACAGAATTACAACAGAAGAGACACTAGATATAGTAATTTGTAACAGAATATGTCATATGTATAATTTTCTCTTTTATTTTTTCCTTTTTTTTTTCGGCTATAATCCGCTTGAAAAACTCTCATAGACCCTTTCGTACTTACTCGTAGGACGCCCGCGGAAGGGTCACTGAAATAAGCAGCACCGACTCGGAACCACAGGGTGTGTCCACCTGAATCACATGAAATTAAAGCAGACCGTCTTGGAGCAGAATATTCCTGGTAAGGTAGCTCGTTAAAGTGATGCTTCTGTAATATAATTCCGATTTTAATTAATTTTATACGAATGTCAGTCATCCTCTTTGTTGCTTCCAATTCTTCGCATCGTTGCACTACCCAAGCGGCTTTGTCTTCTGGTCATGTGATATATCACGTGCTAGTTCAAAATATTCATCAACGACGTTGCCGCTCAAGCCCAACCAAAAATGACGGCATAAGCGCCAGGTATGAAGACTTGGCTGTCACAGCTTAATAGGCAAGCTCTCGTATGTAATGTTCATCTAGTACGGGGTTCTCGTCGGATTTCATAAAGTAGCCGAGATGCAGCCTCGTGAAGGAATTGTGAGCCTCCTAGTTGCCACCACTATCTGGGTGCTTTTCCAGCCGGTTAAGAGCCTTTACGGGAGCGTTTAACACCCAGCCCTCTTTGAAATCAATGTACCACTCTCTCTCCACACACATTCACTGCAAATAGCCAAAGACGTAGTCGTGAAGATCATTTTTTGTTTCATTCCGTTGCCGTTTGTTGGCAATTTCGGCTCCCTAGGTATGCTATACCGAGTATAAAAGCGTCCAAACCAGGTAATATCTGCCTTGCACCAAATTCTCCATCCCCTGGCCGTTCTATCACTTAGGCCATAACAGACGCCAAAATTCCAGATTGAAAAAACTTTGTATCGGTTAGATTTAGGCAGTACCGACGGCACGGGCTGTAGAGGGGCAAAAATGTTAGCGTCTCGTCTCTTCCTTGATCGTGTAGGGTCTGCGCGGTCGTCGCGGCCGTAGGGTAATAGCGTACTGTAGATCTTCATCTTGCTGTGGGTGACAACAGGCTTGATCATGCCCTTCTCCTCGAGGTCGGCGATGCACTGGCGGGCCAGCGAACCGTTAATCTTCATGCGGTCGACGAGGGTGGCAATGGTGACAAGGCGGTAGGACTGGACATCCTTGTAGAGCTTCTCGGAGGTGGACTTGTCGAGAAGGACAGAGTGCTGGGCCTTGTCCTTGACCTTGCCCTTAGACCACTTCTTCTTTTGCTTCGCGGGCGCCTGCGATTTCGACACGGGTTAGTCCTGGACCATTTCTTTCTGGTTTCATTCTCTCCAACCCCAACCGGCGAAAAGAGGGCGAATGTAATTCATCGTCGTTTCTCGCGGCTTGGGGAGGCGTAGGCGGGCGGGCGTACCATTTTGATCCGATATGCTTGACGTTGACGGGAGTGTGGAGGAACGGGATTTTTTGGCAGAGCAGCAAAGTCGTCTGCCACTAGAGTCGGTCGGCCTGCGCTGGGACCCGCAACGCACAGTAGCGGGCAAGGGCAGACTTGCCCTAAGATTTGTGGCAGGTAGGGTACGTACCAAAAATTTTGCCGCGCCTGATTGGCCCGGTGGACACCCACCAGAATTTCCAAACCCTCCTCTGCCGACCCAGACCTCCAACTTCTCGAAAAATCCCATCACGACATCGAGCAATACTAACCGCAGTCTCCCGACATCTACGGAACCATCGACTGCAACAGCCAACATGTCTGAGGAGGTGCAAATCGAGGTCCCCTCCAACATCATCCCCAAGGATGTTGCCAAGGAGGTTGGCACCGTCAAGCTGTTCAACAAGTGGGACTATGAGGTCGAGGTTCGCGACATCTCGCTCACGTACGTCTATGCCAATTCCTAGAGGGCGCCGCGGCGACCCTGCGATATGATGATTTTGGGACCTCATTCTAACGGATTGAATCGAATAGTGACTACATCTACCTGAGCAAGCCCGTCTACGTCACCCACTCTGCCGGCCGATATGCCACCAAGCGATTCCGCAAGGCCAGCTGCCCCATCATTGAGCGTCTCACCAACTCTCTGATGATGCACGGCCGTAACAACGGCAAGAAGCTCATGGCTGTCCGCATCATCGACCACGCTTTCGAGATCGTGAGTGAAACCCTGTTCCCCTTGCGATGGATCTCTGCGAAAGGAACTTGGGAAATCCCAATGGACCACACACGACGAGACGGAAGAGACGGAAGAGGAACCACAAACAACAAAAGAATGCAAGAGGGCTAACATGCGAAAACTTTTTAGATCCACCTCATGACCGACCAGAACCCCATCCAGGTTGCCGTTGACGCCATTGTCAACTGCGGTCCCCGTGAAGACTCTACCCGAATTGGCTCCGCCGGTACCGTCCGTCGCCAGGCCGTCGATGTTTCTCCCCTGCGAAGAGTCAACCAGGCCATTGCCCTGCTCACCACCGGTGCCCGCGAGGCTGCTTTCCGCAACGTCAAGTCCATTGCCGAGTGCCTTGCTGAGGAGCTGATCAACGCCGCCAAGGGCAGCAGCAACTCTTATGCTATCAAGAAGAAGGACGAGTTGGAGCGTGTGGCCAAGAGCAACCGATAAACGGTGCAACGGATGGAATTTTGTTATGGCTGGATGGAGTGCGGCTTTGGCGTGGTTCTGGCATCTTTCAGAATTGCATTTTTGCGTTTCGGGTATGGGAACGCGGCTATGGATTGTGACCAAAATGTCTCTAAAGTCTGAATAAAACTGGGCTCTAAAGAGGCTCATTTCAACAAAAAGCTTTTCTACAACTTTTTTCCATTGTGCACCGTGTTGGTTCCTGTGATGTGAAGGTGAAGAAAAAGGGTAATGCCACTGGATAGTATGATTCAAGCTGGATTCAAACAGGTATTTATGAACATCTATAGTGATAAGCCGACCGCGCAATTAGTATATGCGCATCTGCTTGACTCCTATGGGCAAACGCAGAAACATTCCTACGTGCGGCAGCCCCTCCTCCCACCATGTTCCCATTTTCTCGTCAACCTTGAAACCACAGCGTTCCCAAATATCTTGTACTTGCTGGTGGGTGTGGACACAGACCAGACCGCCCCAGGAAGGAATCTCTGTTTCCCTCGAGGCGCCAACGTGCTCGAGGCCCAACTCAGTGATACTGGGGTCAAAGTACGAGGGATTCTCCTTGAGCCAGTCGAGCGCCGTATTGATGAGCAGAGCCGCCAGGTTGTTGCCACGAAAGTCCTTTTGCACGGCCAGCCGGCTCAGCTTTACATATGACTCCCTTCCATCGTGAAACGTAGTCGTGCGATCCTGCACAAAGGTAGTGGCCGCCGCCGGGTCGTCTTCTGAGGGCGGCGGCTTGGGCTCCTCGCCCTCGAGGACGCCTTTCCAGTATCGGCCGCCCGGTGTGGGATGGCGGCCATGTGGAAAGGGCACGAGGCGGACGGTGCCTATCGGTGTGGTTCTCGTGGAGCTTTTGCGCGGCTGGATCACATTGCCCGCCTCGTCCCTCACTTCGGGTTCCTGCGTGGTGTGGATGCTGGCATATGACACCCAGTGACAGCTGCGCGAGTCGTCGGGACCAAACTCGTTCTCCGGCGCAACGCCCAGCTCGTCGACAAAGACGTCCTTTCGGACCTCCATTGCGTCGAGAAACGTCGACGGTATCGACGCCGGCTGCTCGTCTCGCGGGCGGCCATGCTTGAAGCCGTCGAGCTTGCTAGGCTCGACGAGGGATATGAATGGCGTGCCCATGATAGTGACAATGTGGTGCTGGTGGTGGCGGCTGCGGGCGGGCGCGGCTGCAGGGCGGCTCCGCAAACGCGATGCTGGCCGGTTTTGCAAGAGAAGGAGAAAGCGGGAAGAGAAAGGGACTGGAGATATATTATGAGAAAAAAGCAAGGGAATGCACAGGTTAAACGGACGAGATATCTCGCCTCAGCTGCGAGAGAGCAGAGAGGGGAGCCAAGTGAGTTGTTTTGGCAGGGGTTGTGTTGAAATGATGGTATGACGTTGAGTCAAAAGTGCCCTTTCAGACCGCCGCGAAGGACCCTTGTGTTGGCGCAGAGGCGGCGCGAGAGATGATCGGTGCCAACCGTTTGGGTGGGCAAACGGCGAGAGGGGTCAACCAGCATGTTTTTACACGGATTTTTTTTGTTTCCATAGGTGGTCTTGGTACAGAGTCCACTGAGTAATTATACGTCTAATATGTTTCAATTATTATTTAAACACTTGTGAGGGGACTAAAATGTACATCAAAGATGGGCAAGGGCCGGTCCCTACAAAGTGCGGTCTCTGCTGCACGTACTCGGTCCTCGTAGAGCATCAAGCGTCAAGATCAGCACTTTGCTAACTACGCGCACTAAACCACGGGGCGTTCTGTGTTGATTAAGCATAGTTCGAGCAAAGCCAGCTGCATGCTGGTTTAGCCTCATAGGGCAAAACCTGCCTACGATACCACTGCCACTCCGTAACAAATACGACGCTTGATCCCCCACCAAGGTCCTGCGAACGCCCAGCGTCTCGGAGCAGGGCGGCCTGAGCGTTGCGGACCATCGCAGTGAGATTGCGCTGTATTAGGGGCCAGAAGGTGTTCATTGCGCCGTTGTAGCCGTTGCAGGCACTGATTCAAGAGCAGAAACACCCTGGTTCACCTCGGCGCCAAGTACAATTACGAGTCCTGCTTTCGCAGCAGATCACAGTTGTGGCAGGTCCTCGACATTCTTTTCAGCCAATGCTGCTATCAGTCTCCAGTCTCGGTAACGGAGTGGTTTATGCACAGCACAACAGCCACGCTTGGTGATACTGGGTAATGATCTGCCGAGGGCTTTCTTTTGGCGGTGAACCCTGTCGTCTGATGGTGGGAGGTTGTGCAGGCAGAGGCTGAAGTGATTGACCCGACTCCCTCTCCGGCGGGTTGTTGCCGCGTGCACTCTTTACCAGTATTCATTCTTTGGACTGGTCTCAGACCCACGTACCGCCTCTGCGCACTCGGGCTGTCTGCGTAGGTACCTACCTTACCTTGCCTTACCTCAGGTGCAGGCACAGCCATTGCGTAAAGGAGATTGTCTCAACGTACTCCGTAGGTATGACAGCGACCTGCGCTGCTACAGTACAATGCCATGCACCCTGTGGTATAAAACGCCTAATTGGCTAATGTCCCGTGCTGCAACTACCCGTAATTCCTACAACAGTCAAACGGATGATGATGGCCTACTACGAAACACACAGCTCAAAGTATTACAGCATTGCGCCAAACCACGCGGCTGCGTTGCCGCTCCCGCACCAAATCTGGATGCCCTGGTGCGACGTTGGGAAGGCCTGCCACGGCACAGACCAGCTGTAAACCCGCCAAATGTGGGAGTCCGGCGGACCCCACAGACACGCTAATACGCTACCAGGGAGGTTCCGTGCGCCTAAAGAAGCAACCCCCCTCAGTGTAACCTCTCGGCAAGGTGGCGGCCCGTGGGTGAGGGACGCACCAGACTAGCCCCTCGGTACCCTTCTTCGTGGCTTGCGCTGGATATTCTCTCGCCATGTACGGAGTACCAGCTACACCAAGCCGGGCATATCAGACGCCCTCTGCAACCTCTGCCGCTGAGTCTGTCCTCTCCATACGTATTTCATGTACAAAACGTACTCCTTCTCTATCCCGAGCAGCGTTCAGACGGAATTGCCCCTCAACGACTTAGACGTGGGCGGGTCGATTTGTTTCCCGCTAAACGGAGACCAGGTACGGGTTCCTGGTCCACCGCCTGCTCCATTGTGCAGCTCGGTTCAGGGGTGTGCGCAAGAGCCCAAACGAGCCAGCCACGCCGTTTGAGCCCAGGTTCAATTTATTTTTGGTGGCTCTCCAGAAGGCAGAGAGCTTCAGCTTCAGCATTTCCTCTCTGCATGCTCTCGTGCATTTGTTGATTTGCAACCGTCAGTTCACAAAGGTCTGCTGCCCGCTTACACTGCGACCAAGCTTAGCTTCATGTCGCTGGCGCAGCTGCCCCTGAGCGACCACCACCACCACCAAGCCCGAGCACTTCCAACCGACCACCGGTGGCCGATGCCGCGACTCCAATACCTACAGGAATAGCCGCGGCCCGTTTCCCAGCTTCACCCTTCCTTCCACAGGCCGTCGCCGTTGTTGGCGGCGAGCAATCTCTGCCGCCATGCCCTGGCAACCGCTGCCGCGCATCGCATTTGCGGTTGCGACCTTCCCCTTCGCCGCCGAGGGACCGGCCGACCTACCCCTCGAGATTGGCGATGAGCTCTACATCATAGAGGAGACCCCAGACGGCAACTGGCTGAGAGGCTACCTCGTGGCCCCTCCCAGTCTTCTCGCGGGCCTAACCTCGGTGCAAGGGCAAACGCTCGAGGCCAGAGTCTTCAGCGGCATCTTTCCCCGCAGTTGCGTCGAGGTCCGGGAGCTGCTGGGTGAGCCCGAAGACGCCGAGCAAGTCGATAATGCTGCGACAGACACCATTCTGGACGAAGAGGAGAGGCAAAATCCTACAAAGGACTCTGCCAAGAGCGGCCTTGCCGACGAAGACACAGATGGGACACTATCAGGAAAGGCCACACACGCTTCCCAAACGAAGAAGCGGGCTCCGTTGCAAGAATTGCCAAACGGTACCACGGGAAAGCTCTCTGTCCCTGTAAAGAGAGAGCCAGATGCCCCGCGGCCACCAGCGCCGGTCCCCATGCTCAAGATTGGAGACGAGACGCCCACCTCTGCTGAAGAACCGCTGATAGATGAGATATCGTCCTGTCTCCGAGAGTGGCACTCCAAAAACCTACATCAGCTGTTGCTGTCTCGCGAATATGGAAAACTCGACAAGCTTTCGCGGCTGATAGGCAACCTGAACCTCCACCGGCACCAATTCATGTACAATGTTCTCACAGCCCAAGAATACCGCACGCTGCGGGAAAAGACTGTCTGGGACCTCGTGCAGGTGAACAAGCTCTGCGGTGGCGAGGTGATTGTCCGGGACCCGACTGCTCGCGGCCGAATTCTGACCGGAGATGACTCCATCGTTGCCCTGACTGAGCTGCAGTCCACCATGAGCCTGCTTAATGAGCCGCCGCAGCCAAGCGTCGAACGCGCAAGCTTACACCATGTGCTGCTGGATATCAAGGGATTTGCAGGCAGCTCGAGCGAATCGACATCATTGGTTACGTACCTGGTCACTAAGCCCAAGCACGACAAACCCATCAACTTGACAGAATGTTTCAGCATCGACGTCCCGGCTGGGCGGACTATGGGTTCGCTCACCCACGACTCTTCGATGCGCACACTCTTTACGGATCTGTCAAGCCAAGATGTCGGAGACTCCCTGGCATCCGAGTCGGAGCTTTACCTTGTTGTCAAAGTGAATGCGTCGCAACAAGTCATGCCTACCATACCGCAATCGAGGTCTGGCCCCGTCGGCGACAACTTTTATACACGCGAACACACAAAATCACTTCCAACAGGTGGCAAGTCTTCTCGACGAAGCTTCATGTGGGGTAGCAAGTCTACGAGGTCGACCTTCTCCCGGGGTTCGCAGTTTGCAAAAATGGACCCCGTCAGTGAACAGTATGGTGACCGCCCCAACTCGACCCGTGCTGACAGTCGCGACCATTTTGGCCCGCCCAGCACTGCTGGCTCCCAGTCCGGGGTATCCATTCCGGAAATACATACTGTGGAACGGACAGTCGGCATTGGTGTCATGAAACTCAGTGCGGTTATGAAGCAAGAGGAGGAGATTGAGCACGTGGTTAGCATCTGGGCACCAACCGCAAAGCCCACCAACGAAAAAGACTCTGACGAATGGGCTCCCATCATCAGAGAGCTTATGGATAGCCCTGCTGAATACTTTGAGAAATCTAGACGTGGTGAGAGGTTACAGGTGTCTGTCAAGCCATTCGATCACCCGGACTCGGAAGAATTGATCAAAGTCAATCCCACTATCCTGGCCGGAGTCTCCAATACTAACAGAATTGGGTTCTCCGGGGCACCCACAAAGCCTCGTTCAGACATTTATCTGACTCTCAACATCGCGGCCCTTGCAAAGCAGAATCTTCTGTCACGATACGGGGGCAGTGCGACGAGCATGCCTTCTGGGCTGCAGGCGGCCAATCTACAAGTTACTCTCGAAGTGCGGCAGCAGTCCGGCGCCAAATTCGAGAACTGCATCTACTCGGCGTCAAATAGCGAGGGCATCACTACCTTCAAGTCAGTTGCCGTGGAGCGAAGCGAGGCATGGAATCAAACTCTTCGTCTTTCTATTCCACCTTCCGAGGTTATGAATGCGCACGTCGTCATGTTCCTGAGCGACTTGCCTGGCCCACCATTCGCTGTTGCGCACATGCCTCTTTGGGACCACCAAGCTTTTATCAGAGACGGCACCCATGGCTTATTGCTCTATAAAATAGACGAATATACCTCGACGCCGCAAGCAGGCCCGTCTGGCAAAGGCGGCTACCTTTCTACCCCGTGGGCACCTCGTGGCAAGGATGAGCGATCTGTTGAAGTCACTGGCCCGCTTGCTCTGCTCCTAATTGATACGTACCTTTGTAGCACAAGATTTTCTCAGGACAGGATTATCCTTGGACTGTTGAAGTGGAAAGACCTATCTCAAGAGGATCTTACCACAGTGCTGCGTCAGTTGAACTTTGTCCCTGAAATCGAAGTCGTCAAACTGTTAGGGGATGTGTTGGACAGTCTCTTCGGAATTCTTGTGGAGCATTCTGGGAACGACGAGTATGAGGATCTGGTTTTCACTGCGCTGGTAAGGACGCTGGGCATTGTTTACGATAGGCGCTTCAACCTGGTCCCTCTTGTCGACCAATACGCTGAGATGCAGTTCAAATACCCCTTTGCTGCGTCGTGCCTCATTCGAGCATTCACACGCCTGCTCCAAAACCCTACCGAGCCTGAAACAGCCCGAAAGCTCAGAGCAACTTTCAAGATCGTGCGACATGTTCTCAAGTTTATCACTCATGCGCGCGATCAACAAAAGGAGAAAGAGGCGGGAATAGGAATCACCTCCTCCGCACAGGGCTTCACGAGGCAAATCCGGTCCATCTTCAAGGCACTCGACGAAATGATGCGTAACCCTGCTCCCGTCCTCGTTGGCAGCCAAACCTTGGCAGTGCAGCACTTTCATACCTGGCTCCCTGAGTTGACAAACATGCTGACGGCAGAAGAGATTCTCCATATCGCCATTGACTTTATGGACTCGTGTAACGACGTCAAGGGCAAGCTGATCTTGTACAAGCTTGTCCTAATTGTCAACTATTCCAAGCTCGACATTTTTGCGCACCCCGATCAGATGACGGCTCTGAGTGCCAACACGGTACGATGGATCAGCCCCCTCTGGGGTCACGTTGCGAATATGAATGAACAGTGGAGGAGCCAAATTCGCCTTTGCTGCACAATCCTTGCCAACCAAATGGACTATCTGGGTCCTGAGATTCCCGACCATGTTCCTAGAATTGTCGACTCCTACCTATCCATCCTGGCTGCGCCACAGAAACCACGAGAGAAGCTCTCCCTCCTCTTCCCAACAGCGTACCCATTCCCGAGCAAGCCTGTCGCCAGCAACCTTTGCTTCGATGAGGCATTGGCAGAGCTCTCAGCCATTCTGTCGGCGGTCTCAAGCTCGTCTGCCGAAATGCAGCTGGAGCTTGCCGAAGCCGACCTGACCACGATGTTGGAAAATCTTCTTCGGGTACAGTTGAGTGTCCTTACTGGTGAGGCGTACCCCGAGGGCTGGCTGAGCGTTCACATCTACCATCACAAATCTTCCATGCACACGTTGCAGTATCTTGCTGGTATTATGCTGGACACTTTCCTTCCGGACCCTGATGACGCGGAAACTTTCAACACTGAATTGTGGAAGTTATTCTTTGAAACACTGTTGAAGCTTGTCGGTAGCCCCTGCCTGGCACTTGAAACCTTTCCTGAGCAGAAGAGGAGAGCAGTTTGGAAAATCGCCGGAGATGTGCGCGAAGACGGTGCCGCCTTGCTGCGTAGGACGTGGGAGGCCATCGGTTGGGAGGCAAGCACAGAAGAACGATCAAGATTTGGATTGGCCAAAATGGGCGGATACCAAGTACAATACGTTCCAACACTCGTTGGCCCGATCGCGGAGCTTTGTCTCAGCGTGCATGAAGGCCTGAGAAGGATGGCAGTCGAGGTTCTGCAAACCATGATTGTCAGCGAATGGACACTAAGCGAAGACCTGTCGGTTGTGCAGACGGAAATGATTGACTGCTTGGACAATTACTTCAAGACGAAGCCGTTGACAGAGAGTGTATTGCAAAAGCTGTTCCTCGGTGAACTCCTCGAACGCTTCGAAGCACTGTCACTGATTCCGGATGAACCACTGTTTGCGGCTCTGTTGGAACTGACGGGCACTTTGGATGAGTTCCTTGACCTTCTTGTTGCCGTTCATAGCGGCGATGGTGGTAGTGGTGCCTCGGACATTATCAACCGACTGCGATTAATGGAGTTCCTGCGAGACATGCAAAAGGAGGAGATATTCGTACGCTACGTGCATCAGCTGGCTAACCTCCAGTCTGAAACGAGGAATCACACTGAAGCTGGTCTCGCTCTGCGACTGCACGCCGATCTCTATGAATGGGACCCCAACCAACAGACCTCAGCTTTGGCGGATCCAGAGTACCCAGCACAAACCCACTTTGAGCGGAAAGAGCGCATTTACTTTGACATGATTAAGCACTTTGAAGAAGGCGAGTCATGGAGCAACGCTCTAACCGCTTACAAGGAATTGCAAACGCAGTATGAGACCAACATCTTTGACTTTGCGAAGCTTGCGAGAGCCGAGCGGGCCATTGCGACAATCTACGAAACCATTTCAAAGAGCGAGAAACTGGTCCCCAAATACTTCAAGGTCATTTACAAGGGTCTTGGATTCCCGGCCACCTTGAGAGACAAGGAGTATATTTATGAAGGAGCTCCAGGCGAGCGAGCTGCCGCCTTTACCGACAGAATGCAAGAGCAGTACCCATCTGCTAAGCTGATTACTTCGGATGATGTGGATGAAGTCGAGGGCCAGTTCTTGGTCGTTTCTGCCGTGACACCACATCGCGACCTGACACACCACGTTTACCAACGAACACGGGTGCCGCAAGTCATTCGCGACTTCTTGCTATCGTCGCATCCTCAGACATTCTCCGTTACGACAAAGCGCAATACAAGCGGCCAGCCGGACGGTCACTATTCCGAGAAGATGGTCTTTGTAACTGCGGAACCATTCCCGACCATTCTCCGCCGCAGCGAGATCATTGACAGGCAAGAGGCGCACCTTGGTGCCCATGAGACGGCCTTGGAACGCATTGTCCGCAAGACCCAGGAGATGACCGCCTTGGAACGACGCCTTGCAGACGGGGACGAGCAGAACTCTCAGCTACTGATGGATGCTGTTGCCATATCAGTAAATCCAGAATCGGAACACAGCGTTTCTGCGTATCGTAAGCTGCTGCCGCAGAGAGCGGTGGAAGACGACGAAGAAGACATTGGCGAGGAAGAACCGGAGTTGGGCCCCGAGGATACGGCCATTAAGACAGCCTTGATTGATCATGCCATGATGCTCAAGAGATGCCTATCCCTGTTTTCCCGAAGCAGCAACCCGGTTGTTGCTTCTCGACAGGAAGAGTTGCACAGGCGTAAGTTGACCAACCACTACAAACGGGAATAAGGACTAACAAGTGATAGACTTTGAGACTACGTACGAATCCGAGATTGCAACTTTTGCTCCTCCACAACCGCCAAAGGACTCTTCCATGTCTACCCCATCGACGGCATTCAAGGGATCATCACCGTCGATCGAACAGAGCCCGCAGTGGCAGAGTGTCGCCATGCCACTGAATGGTATCAAGGGTGAAGAAGCCTCAGTCGTGCGCCAAGTATCAGTTCATCACCCACGCGGAACCCGCCTTAGCTTCCTCGGCGGACGAAAGAAGAGCACTGACCAGCGTATGGAGAATGGCGAGCAGCTGAACGGCATTGGCGAGGTCTCATCGCCGAACGGCAGCCGGAGCGGGCACTCGCACAAGCGTAGCGTGAGCAAGGATAACAACCAGCACCGGCAAAGCTTCTTCCGCTCACACTCCGGTGATGTCAACGGGGAGAGGCGCGGGAGCAACGCTTCTGGTAGAGGCAGCGGCGGCGAACGACGCAGCTCACAGGATGACCGCAACTCGGACGACAAGGAGTCCCTGGGCGCCGGTTTGATGAAGCGCAGCGGCTCTGTGCGCAAGAGACTGAGCATGTTGAAGATTGGCATGAAGGGGAAGAATAACAATGGGATGATGGGCAGCCTCGATGAGGAGTAAGCTATTACTGGGTTTTCCCACTGTCGCATTTTTTTGCATGAGCAAGCATGGCGGATACCTCTAGCAGCGTGTTTCGTTCGTTTTCTATTTTCTTTTCTCTCATTTCTTGTGCATTGAATGCATCGCTCCTCTGTCTTATATGAGCGCTGGAGCACTACACCCTTTATTTATTTGTATTTACCCTTTGTTATATACCTCTGTCTTTTTGTTGTACAGCCTGGTGTTCTGGATACCACTCGTCGCGATGACGCTAGGCGATAGTTTTCCTTAGTTGTCTATAATCCATAAGTGTTTCTAACCAACGTTTCAAGGAGTGGCAACTGAATTTGACGCTTTTTTATGTGCTTCTATCAGCCAACTGCATCGACATTGTCCCGTTTTCCATTCAACAAGGCATCACGCGAATTCTTCGCATCTGTCAAGCCAGTCAATTACATCAAGCCTTGCAGTGTCACTTGGCACGCGGGCCAACAAACTTCTAAGCTGGGCTACACTCCATGTCGCCGGTACCATTGCAGCAATGCGCGACAACCTGGCCGCGAACAGCGCTTCAGAGCTATCAAGCACGAGCTTCAACTCCTTGCCGGCTAGCGAGGCAGCTATCCACAGGATGAGAGCCTTTACCGCCGGCTCGCCATTGAAGGCTCCGCAGCCCCAAAGGCCCGACCACACCGTTGGCACGACCGCAGTACTATGCCACGACGCAAACGCCGTGTACGCCTTGAGCAGCTCGCGTTCGATATTCGCGTCGAGCAAGTCTGGCAGTCCGCCGTCATTGTCCGCGCCGCTTGCCTCGTCCATCTCCAGCGCATCCATGAGCAGCATCCGCCCGCCCCGCCGCTCTTCGGGATCCAGGCGGCGCCAGACTATGTCGCGGCGCTGCCCTTCGATGCGCAGCATGGGTGCCGCGCCCTGTATCACGAGCACTTGATCTGCCGCCAGGCGCGGGGTGAAGAGCACGGCGGCGCATGCCTCGGGGCTGTTCCCCATGTGCAGC
Source organism: Lecanicillium sp. MT-2017a (assembly GCA_003056585.1). NCBI lineage: Eukaryota > Fungi > Ascomycota > Sordariomycetes > Hypocreales > Cordycipitaceae > Lecanicillium > Lecanicillium sp. MT-2017a. The sequence continues at coordinate 804,071 of PXYN01000241.1, forward strand.
TCCTCCTGGGTGGCTGACTGGCCGAAGCCAATGTCCTTGTTTGCTGAGATGACCACCGCGCTGTCTGGATACTGGTGGTTGTATTCTTGCTGTTGGGTGCTGTACTTGTCGACTTGAACAACGTGGATGGCGTGAAGAGGCGTTTTGGACAAGTCTTGAAGTTTGTAGCTGTCCAGTGGCGCGAGAACGTAGAGGCTGTATTCGATGACATGGTTGTCGTCTTCATGACGGTACGTATTTTCGTTTGGCAAGTCCAGCGTATCAAAGTGGGTGAAGAGCGCTTCGAGATACATCTCTACTGCCGCTGGATGCCTCTGCTCAGAACCATACCAAACACTAAAGTCGAAGAAGTCCTCCCTGGGGACATCATACGTGCAGAGAAACTGGTGCGCGACGAGCGAGGCACATTGTGCCCTCGAGAGACGCAGCTTCTCGCCAGGCGTCAGCTTCAGCAGGTCGTGGCCGGGGAAGAGCCGCGGCATGGCCAGCGCAGCAGCGACAATGGCCGGCCATGTCTTCGAGAAGAAGGCGGCTGAGCGGCCGCTGGCTTCGACTACCTTTCGGAGCGTGCCGTAGTCGCCGGCTCGGCCGGTAGAGTCGCGAATAGTCACGGAAATGGACTCGAGTATGTCCACTAGAGCGCTGCTGGAGGTGACTGGGCTGTGTAGGAGTTTGCGGATGAGCGCCCAGGTGGAAACGGTGCCCTCCTGATCCTCGTCTGAGGGATCGAGGATGCTGAATCGGTCGAGGCAGCGCTGGGATGGTGATGATGAGAGGATGCACTTGACTCGGTGCATATTTATTGGTGGTTTATTTACTTGCTGTTTGGAGGAGGCGATGATGTAGGATGCAGTATCACGGCTTGCGTGGTTCAGCTGCTGAATTACTCGAGTGGGCGACGGCTGGTGACTGGCAACCTAGCGCCGCGTTGCTTCCCCTTTCGGCGCACAGCAGGGCTTGCGTTTATCTTTCAAAAATGAGGAGTTCGCATGTTATCTATATTTTCTGTCTGTGTGTACGGAGTAGAGCTACACAAATAGCTAAATGTTTCGGGTATTAATACCAACACCACGGCTGTCACTCTCGCACAGAATGTTGCACAACAACATTATTACCTCTGCAGACCTTATTCTATAAATTCAAGGTACTTTGCCATGTTTCCAATTGCGCCATGAAGCCCGGGTTAGGCTGTATCTTGCGCTGCGCATTCACAAAAGCCAACGCCTTATCCCTCCCCAACCCACATTTCCTCATAAGATACGTAACCACCACCATCGCAGACCGCGACATGCCCTGCTCGAAATAAACCAATACACACCCGCCGCTAGCACCGTCACCTTCTCCCTTTTTTGAAGAGCTACCGTCTCCAATAAACCCATTTATAAAATCACAAGCTTTAGAAAGCAGTGCCAGAATATCCATACTCTCAATACTAACATATAAGAAAAAGGTGCCACTCCTTAGGCAATATCACAGACAGCTATAATATTCTAGCCTATATATAGCCTACTAATAAAGGAGATAATAGTAATTATATTATTATCTTACTATATATATCTTAAATAGCTTATATTTAATATTTATATTAACTAATTCTAATAATCTATTATTATTATTTATATTTTTTATTTTATTATTTTATTAAATTTAAATATTATTAAATTATATTAAATTATTATATATTAAATAATAAAAATTTATTTAAAAATTAAATATAAAATAAATAATAATAA
>PXYN01000242.1:0-15851 GCA_003056585.1 Lecanicillium sp. MT-2017a
GTCACTGAGGAAGGGCTAATGGGCCAGTCAGGGACCACAATCTCGGTTCGGCGAAATGGGCATCGTTCAAATTTAGCATAACATGGTACATTCTCCATGTGCTCATTGTGGAGATGCTAAATATTTAAGTGCCGATTCTGCAGCTGCTGATTTTGTAGATACAGATAAAGAATCAACACTCCACATGCGCCCCACTCATACATCAGGCATGGTGAGGTAGTCGGACGGTTCATCGGCCACCCACTTCTGTCGTACAGGTCGGCAGTCCACCAGGACTCTCCCAAGGCCGCCGCGGATGGTGTCCGTCGAGCAGTTGCAGCCGAGGAAGGGTAGGACGCGGTCCCCGAAGAGGTGCCACAAGGTAGCCAAACTCGTCGTCATCGTCGTCGTTGTCGTCTTCCTGGCCTCTGGCATGCTCCCGATGCGGTGTATTGCTGCTGGGTCCCACTCAACAGTGAGCTAATTGGCATGATCCCCTCGCATGACGCCTCGTGCAAACGACGCCGCGAGAGCCGCGACGTGCTCCTGGTTGAGTGGCATGCTCACACCAGCCTGCAATGTCTGGCTCAGAGCGTTGCACGGAATTCAGGCCGTGGCCAGCAGGTACGGCGGAGGCTGCTGGCGGATACATGCCGTGTCCTGAACAGCGTCGCTGCTTGCTCCTGGAGTAATAGGGTGGCGGTCGTGGTGAAAATTTTCGTAAAACTTTGGCCGGTAGGCATTTAGCATAAGAGGATCGCTTCATCGGCCAGGGAAAGGTGACATAGACGAGAACAGACGAGCGGCAGTACGGCGTGGGGTGAAGAATGAACGATGTGCAAATGCATCCGATGACAACCCCCCGGGGCAGTCTGTCTGATATCTTTGTCGTGATTAGCCGAGACGTCCAATGCACCCAGAGACCTAGTTGCACGTTTAGCCTTGTCTTTGCTCGCTCCTTTCCTTGGACGTCGTTGTCGAGTTTGGCTTTGGATTTGGCTCGTTGAAGATTGGATCCCACGGGACTCGAGACGTCTGCTCATTTTCCTCTTGCCCCTTAGTGTGGACGTCTGGATGCGAATGATCCGACTTTTTACTAGCTGCAGCGGTGCCGACGCCAGGGCCGTTTGCTGGAATATTCAGTATCTCGAAGGCCGCATCGCCAGGTCGAGGTCGAGGTCGAGGTCGAGGTCGTGGTCGTCGTTGTAGTCGTTGCGTACCACAGCACGCCGATCGATGATGTCGCCTAGCGCACCTCCTCCATTGCTTTCGTAAGGTTCCCGGCGAGGGGATAACGATTTCCTCATCATCAGATGTGTCAGTTACCTCGTCTGAAGTGTGGCCGTCATCGACAGCGGACCCCCTGTGGCCATCGCGCGACCGTCTTGGAAATGCAGTCTGTGCAGCTGATGCGCCCGGCGGATGGAGAAGAGCTGGGTCTATGTATCGAGCTGGGTCTATGTATCGAGCTGCGATTGCCATAGGAGCGCGTATTCGACGACTTGTATGGCCTCTCGTGTGCAATCTGACGTGAGGGCGGTCTGCTGGCCGACAAAGGACGTGGTACTGCCACCCCTGGTAGACGAGCGATCGATAGGTCAGGTGGAGCCACCAGGCAGACGCGTGATGGTGGTAACGCAAACTAGTCAACATCGGTTCCACAAGATTTTCCGAGACTCAACGGCCGAAAATGCCTTCGACAGCTGAAGCCAGTAAGCTTTCGCTTCATTTACATCACAGGAAATATGGTCTGAGCTGACTGTAACGCTGGCAAAGGCGCCTCCCTAAGTGCACCACACATCTCACGCGTTCAGGTCTGGTTGAGCAAAGTCACTCAATGGGCTGCTCGAAAGGAGATTCCAGGCTTGATTTGTACGGAGTGTTCACTCTGCGCCCACGAGGCAAGAAGCGATAAAATCCCTAGAGTCTGGGAATACAAAATCGGCTTCGTAAGTCTGCTCACTCCAGTTAACGTGTGTGCATGTCTGATTGTTTTATGCAGAGGTCCAATGCAACCGTATGGAGAATAAATGGCCCCGTTACAAGTTTGACTTGGAAGAATGAGGCGAATCCAATATATAGTGCTATTCTCGTTGACGGCTCCGCGAAAGTGAACGAGATGCCAATGTCGAGGTACTTGGAAACGCAGCTCTCGGGAAGTAGCCTATCGATTGACAAAGAGGCTATTTTCGTGCTCATAACCTATTTGCAGTCGTGAGATCGTCATCCATTTGTCCAAAGAGATGCCAACATGACGTCTGCGGATTATGAATTGCCGTGGTGGCGGCGTTATAACGCAGGGCCAGAGAGAGGAAATGAGGAAATGGACTCCCGATATGGCAGCGAGGCGGAAGCGCGCGAAAAGCACGGCGTGTGGTACCATGGGATGCACTGCGCTTGGTTCAGGACGATACAGCGATATGTTGCTGGAGTCATGGTCGCCGGGGCATCGTCAGCGGCTACGGTGTTGGCAAGCGTGGCATTGTTGCCCTCCGCCAGTTGGGTGGGAAGATTGGACCTGCTGGAAGCGCAAGGTCCAGAGTCCCTAAGGACATGGCTGGAACAACCCGACGATGTTGACGATTTACCGTGCCCGCGGCTACTGAGGCTGTTTTGGCTACTGACGGAGATGGAGTCGCAACGCGGCTGAAGAGGGATCTTTTGGTTCTGAGGATGACTACCACGACCTGATTCGAGCCTTGTTTTGCTCTTGCCGGACCTCGGATACTCTTGGACAGTGGTTTGTGAAGCAGAAATCGACTGCTGCGGATGTACGGTGGTATGCCCAAAGCAACACTGCGCGCAGTGAAACTCTATACGTGGTCGATCATGCCGTTTGGACACTCCTGCATAGCTAGTGTCCTCCATCTTGCCCATAGTTTCAGGAGAATGGGATGCGCATCGGGTCTAACTCTGTTCACATGGTTGACATCGTACATCCAAGGCTTACCAACGGCAAAGTAGTGAATAATATGAGCCTGTGTATACAAGGTTTCAAGCCGGTGGCTCAAGTCCTGCGACTGGCTTTCGTTCGGCATCAAGCCATCCAGCCATTTTGGAACATTGTTATCCTCCCAGTGGCTATTGATGGTGCTGAAAGTTCCTGATAGCCTATCGGAACGACTCTGAAACAGGTCATTCACCAAGTCCATGTCGTATTGGTTGGGACGTATCGCAGCTATAGCGTTTTTCACCTTCGACCAAAGCTCCGAATTGGGCTCGATGAGCATGCAGGTACTGCTCAGTGTCTGATCATCAATCCAATACGCAGGGGCTGCTATAAAGCCACCAAAGGGAGTTTGAAAGACTGTGTCCACGTTCCTCACAATCAACTGATCTGCGTCGACCACGAGTACCTGTTTGATGGACGGGTCTATTTCATGTAACCCGAATGCTGCGAGCTTCAACAAACATCCGCTGTAATATGATATACTGCTTGGATGCAGCGGTGGTGGCTCATCGTGGATTAAGGTGACCGATTTGTTTCTGAGCGCGTCGATCAAAACGGGCGAAATGTCCTGTGATACCATGATAATTATTCTGGACTTGGTCAGCACTACATTTTGTAGCATATGTATGTTGACCAGGATAGAACAAGCGTAAATGTCTTGTGTAGCGTAGAAGACGATAGCGTTCGACGATTCGGTGGAACCGTCAGTTGTGCGACTCATGATCGCTTGGTAAATTGGCGAGGAAAACAGACGTCGAGCCAGGAAAAGAAAGAAAGAAACCGCAAAGATCATTCTGCAAGTCCTAGTGATTTTGAAATGCATTCTCACGGGTGCAGGAGAGCTGGCAGCTGCATATACTTTCTATGGAGTATGTTCAGTTGATTGAAGATGAAGTTATAGCTTAGCAACCCGCATTGTGGTGACGGTGGCGTCCGATCGCATAGAGTGTGAACGTCACCTACCTTTCGAGCTGTGAGCTTTTGGATTCTGTCCAAGTCCATTTGTAAAATACTATCAATAATAATATTTACGGGCCGAATCGTGTCAAGCGTAATTTGCGTACGTGAGACAGCAGGGCGGATGTGACTGGTGAACGCTTGGCGCAAGCTGACAAGGAAAATGAGCCGAAAGGTAGACTATAGCGGGTAAAGTGTGTCTGATCGCATCTTGGGCGGCTTCCGATATTGATCGGCGTATGATCTGCTCCACGGTCCAGTACGCCGTATTTGGCGTCGTAAGACACCAGACACCGAGCAGGCCGATTGCACTTAGCCCACTACCTTCAGCAAGACCTTGCGCCCGTTGTAGCTCTTTAGTCACGATGACTAACCCCATTTAGTATATGACAAAAGACATTAGCATATTGCGCTGGTATCGGCCCTAATGTGTCTCTGGGCCCTGATTTCCAGCATTGCAGATCTGTTGAATTGCGTCCAGTTGGTGCGGCTGGCCGAAAAGCCAAAGCTTCAGCATCACTGAACGTCGTCACAGTTCGCTGTACAATTAAACATCAGAGACAACCCTGATCCACGTTCACAACAAGATGGAAGAAACGGACCTAGGACTAGTGAGCGAGGCTCGGCTACGAAAGATTGACAAGCTGAGGGAGAAAACTATCGGCAGAATCGTACCTTTGCCCCAACTCGTCGCAGTTGGTGACCAAAGCACTGGGAAATCTTCGTTGCTGGAAACTACGACAGGCATCCCGTTCCCTCGCGGCCACGAGCTTTGCACAAGATATGCCACTCAGATGACCCTTAGGCGAGACGAAAAGTCATACATTGACATTACCATAATTGCCGGAAGTTCTGCGAGTCCTGCAGCAAAGGAGCGCTTGGAAGCGTACCATCTTCGATTAGGATCGGATGAAGAACTACATGAAAAATTTGCTTCCATCGTAAAAGAGGTACGACTGTCCTCCATCGTAAGGACTGTCATATTGACTAATCATCTTTCGAACAGGTCAACGCTTTAATGGACATCAGGACACTACACAATCCCGCCGGCAGTAAGACGTTTACTGATGATGTTCTCAAAATCGAGAAATGCGGCCCGGCTGAAGATTACCTAACCATAATTGACGTGCCAGGCATATTTCGCGACACAGCCGCGAATGGTACCACGCAAGACGACCGCATTATGGTTGAGAGCATGATCAGAAGCTATATGCGGGACCCTCGGACCATAATCCTGGCTGTTTTGCCTTGCAATGTGGACATTATGACTCAAGAGATCTTGACTATGGCGGAAGAGTACGACAAAGACGGGGAGCGCACACTTGGGATTCTCACAAAGCCAGACTTGCTCAAGGAGCGCACGGCCAAATCATCGGTGTGCAAGCTGATTGAAGGGAAACGTCGGCCACTTGCGCTGGGTTACTACGTCGTCAGGGGCCGAGGTGGGGATGAAGATGAAATAGACGACCACTCGTCCGCGGTTCGAAGGCGGGAAGCCATGTTCCACGAGGAACCATGGTGCCATCTTCCACCGGACCGCGTCGGGGTTTCGGCATTGCGACAAAGGCTACAAGACCTACTGGGCCATATTACAGATAAGGCGTTCCCCAAGCTCCGGGAGGAGATGCGCCAAAAGTTAGCAGAGGTACAAACCATGCTTGAAACACTCGGCCCACCTCGTCAAACGGCCAGAGAGCAGCGGCAGTATCTGGCTGCAATCGCCAGTAAGTTCCAGTATTTGGCTCGTGCTGGCGTCACTGGTGACTATGCGGGCCATCAAGCGTTCGAAAACACGGATCTTAGGCTGGTAACAGCCGTTTTTAATGCGACTGAACGCTTTAACCAGTTATTCACTCGTTTCGCGCACACTCGCACATTTGACTTCGTAAGCGGCCTTGACTTTGGGGTGGTTGATGGCGTCAGGTCGGTGGCTCAAGGTTTGGAGAGCCAAAAAAGCGAAGACGGCAAAGAACAGACTGACGAATTGCCGTTGGTTGAGATCGCTGAGTTGCGAGACATCGTTGTTCCCTGTACCGGCCTGACAGAGCCGCTGCCTGGTATCATGGAGTGGATAGGGCACATCTATCATCAATCACGGGGCCTGGAACTAGGCACATACGGTCCTGGACTTCTCGCCAGTGCTTTCCGGGAACAGTCCAAAAAATGGGAAAATATAACCAGCCAGTATGTCAGCAAAGTCATCTTGATTGTGCACCGATTTATCAAAGGAGCTCTGGAAATCTGCTGTCCAGATGCCGAGATACGTGGTGAGATAATGACAAACGTCATTGACGAATTGCGTGAGAAGTATCAATCAGGCATGGAGAGTGCAAGATTCCTGGTCAATATTGAAAGAGAAAGAAAACCATATACGCTGAACCACTATTTCAACGACAGTATACAAAAGGCCAGGGGCCTCCGGATGAGGGACACATTAGAGTCGAAATCAAGCGAGCCAGAGCTTCTACTAGGAAAGGTTGTCCAACTAGGGAGCGTTGCAGATGCTGTGAAGAACAAAAGCAACGTCGAACACATCAAACAAGACATCCATGATAGCCTTGGGGCGTTCTATAAGGTGGCTCGCAAGCGATTTGTGGACAACGTGTTCCTGCAGGCTGTCGATCACCACCTCCTAAACGGCCCAAATAGTCCTTTGTGGCTCCTTTCGGAGGAATGGGTGTTGCAGCTTTCCGATGACACACTGAGGACAATCGCCGGCGAATCGCCTCTGACTCTAAATAAGAGACAGCAACTCACAAAGTCTGTACAGGACTTGCAAGACGCTATAAAAATATTGCGGTAGGCGCGACTCATCATGCCAGAAAGAGCTCCAAGCCTTCAAATGCGGGACGTTTGAACAAGAAAGGACACGACCCACCTGTACTAATTGGCGTTGATCTGATTGACCTTGCAAAGTACGGTGAGGACATAGAAAAGCCAAAGTATGTTGCAGTATTTACAAGGGAGTACTGTAATTGGATGAGAAGTGTCTTAAGAAGCACATGGGGCATTAGTGCTGTCGCTATCAGGCCACGACAAACGCAACATTTTGCCGTTCTCTCTACGGTGGCCTTCTTTGGCCGCTAGAGGTGGGTGGAATGGTGTACGGATGGAGACATGGGGACGTAGTTCATCAAAAGAGACGCGTCGAAGAACGGATAAAAGATCTAAATGCAAGAGGTAGAAGGACAGTTTGTGCTGCTTGCGAATTGAAAGGCGAATACCCTTCAGACAATTTTTTATAGCAGGCTAGCTACCCAGCTGTATATTCCGAGTACCGAGGACAACGAAACATAGAGGCATATTAAAACGAATAAAGACAATTATTCACAGAGATACAGCGAACCGGATATAGCAACCGAATATAACGAAGGTCACGCCCTTGGCCGACATCCAGCGCGTCGTTGACCAACTCGCCGGGGCCGCTTGCCTGTTTCTTCTGTGACCATTTCATTTGCTGCTGCCGATGCTGGCTGTCGCGTTGTCGTTGCTTTTCGCCTACGTCGCCGGGCTTTGAGCCTTGCATTCGACTGCTCCCCGTTCGGAGCTTCGGCGCAAAAGAGGCCCCCTGCCCGGGCAGCCTTATTCTCATCGTCTGGTTTTCGCCGCAAGTCTTTAAAGCGAGTTACATTCTGTAACCGCAGAGCTTTAAGGGCATTTCTCGGGAGAAATGAACGCTGCGCCTCTTCAAATAACTGTGGATCAAGTCGCAATCGGTCAAGTCGCAATGTGTCAAACAGCCCTGTCTCCTCCCAGCGCCGACGGACTTCCTTTTCGGCGTAATCTAAGAGGCTCACATCGCCGCTCCAAGGTCTTTCTGAGCAATGGCCAGCCAATGTGTCAAAGTAAACCACTTCTTGCTCGACCTCATACCAAAATAGGGAACACGCCGCGTGTCGTGGTGAATGCGGCCATTGGCCACTGGGTAGATCGTTCACCGTCCATTCGCCGCCCCAGAAATCTCGTTCCCAGCGACATTGGAGATATGCAAGGGCATGCTCAGTGGTGTCTTTCTCTTCGTCTAGATACTCTTTCGGTATTCCCAGTTTCCGAGATATGTCATTGCATTTTAGTTTCTGAACCTCCAGTTGATAGCGGAAATACTCTTGTGGTGTAAAAGGACATCCAATTTTCATCGGTCGGTCAGCACCAACGTGTGGCAACTCTTCACGCGTCGTTCGGTAGGGCGGTGGTGGTGATGGTGGTGGTGAGGTGAATGATCGTGCTGGTGGAGGCAAGTCTGTCCATCCATTACAGACATTCCACAGGCGTCTGACAAATTCCATAGCGCATATAGGACGATGCCGGCGGTAGCGGGTGCAGTATACGGAGAGTTGAGAATGTCAAAGGAAGTGCGACTGCCAGGCGGAGTGCTGGAAGAGGTCAGGCAAGATACGGCGCACCGGCCACCACCCCGCTTGCAGCATCCCTCATCAAGCCACGGCGCCTAGCGGAGCAAGCCTCAAACAAACAATCGTAACCCCACGCCCAATTGACACCTGCCTTCTGCTGCCCTTCACGGGGCGAAAAGGATGTGGCAGACTCGTTTCGCGCGGCATCAAGCCATCGATCCAAAGTCAACCACACATCCAACGTGGCTTAGATATAACCGCTTTCCCCTGATGGGTAGCAGTTGGCAATGTTTGAGAATGCCACGCACTAGCCGCGACCGGGAGGAAAGCGGCAGCCAGTAGTTTCGACAATGGCCCGTCTCTGTGGAACACGGGGCTTTCGGTATCCTCCATGACTGTCTTGGGACCTTATCGGTTGTTCATATTATAGGGCAAGCAAGAACCCCATTCCAACGACTGTACTCCATGCTCGCCAGTACGCTCCGATGGCACGCCAGATCCCAGACGCTACCCTCTTCTTGTTGAAGCCAAAGGGTAACAAAGCGAAAGAAGTCTTCAACACCGATCGCAATCAACATCTTCTGCTGGATGGAGCACTTCGCGTCGGCCAGGTAAGCTCAAAAACGCAGGCACCGGATGGCACTCGGTGCATCGCATCGATTGGTCGCGATGGCGACGTTGTTATTCCGGCCGAATTTTTGTCTATTTCCAGAGTTCACTGCTGGTTCCTCTTCGACCCGGAAAGGCAGACTGTGGCATTCCAGTTCGATCCTTGCTCGAGCCGAGTGTACGGACGCAGCGGCACGCAGCTCCGAAAGAACATGTACCGAGTGGACGAAACATACATCCGGGTGGTTAGGGTAGGGGAAGGCGACGATGATATTGGCAGCATTGAGCTCGGAAAGAAGGGGGAGAAAACAATTCAGCTTATTGTTCAGTGGAATTATTGCGTCGAGGAAACTGCTTTACGTTTGCGGGAGTGGTCGGAGTCAGCCCTTCCAAAGCGACCGAGCTTGGCAGAGACACAGCTGTCATACGCCGGGGCAGACGAAGAAGCTACCTACACTTTTCGAAACGTTCCTACCGGGAGCGATGCACCGAACTGTGGCAAGATCAGGGTGCAGCGACGAGGCCTCCTGGGAAGCGGCGCTTTTGGGGACGTTTTTGAGGGCGTCAACCTTGACACGGGCGAGCTTCTGGCAGTGAAAGCGCTCCGGCGCCCGGAAAAAAAGCAGGACTGGGCTATTTTAAGGCGCGAAATTCGAATTCATGCAACGCTGCGACATGTAGGTTCTCTCGCGCTCGGCTGAGCCACGTGCTAACGATGTTGCAGCCCAATATTGTGCAGTATATCGGTGGCTGCGGTTGGGAACTACAAAGCGGTCGTTTGGAAATTTACTTGGCCCTGAAGCAAGGGACATTGGAGGGCCTGGTAAAGGGTAAATCGCATCTCGCCGATAGTCTGCTTGCTGTCGAAGTGTATCGCGATATGCTCAAAGCCCTTGACTATATTCATTGTGAAGGCCTTATTCACCGGGATCTGAAGCCAGAAAACATTTTGTTCACTCTCAAAAACGGCAAGTACTGTTTCCTGATCGCTGACTTAGGCCTGAGCAACGAACAGCACCTTGCTCGTAGCTACTGCGGCACCCGAGACTTTATGGCACCAGAAATCCATAGTGGCCGCAAACAGACGTCCGCCATCGACATGTGGTCTCTTTTCGTTACCCTTCTCTGGGTGGCCAATGTTGATGACTTCCGCAGTAACAAGTTCGGGACGTATCTGGCACTCTTGTTCTGGATCGCTGGTGCTGCGTCTCGAAATTGGGAAGGGTCAAAGTCTGTCCAGGGATTAATGGTTCTGGATTACACTCGACGCGCGAGCGCTGCGCAAATCCTCGTCAATTTTTTCGGCGGTGAGGGGCTGACAACCCCTATAGAAAACGTCAGAGATTGGGAGCCGCCACGACGGCCTCCAAGTGAGGACGACGTGATGCTTTTTGTTCTGCCACACAAGTCGCGAGTTGCCAACCGACGGCGTGTCGCCGCCCACACCCAGCAAAGACGTGTCTGCGCCAGAGGCAGGATCAACAAGGCCGCCACAAAGCAGCCCGGCCGTCGCGCCTCAAAGCAGCCCGACCGTTGTGACACAAAGCAGCCCGACCGTTGTGACACAAAGCAGGTCGACCACCCTGCCACGAAGCAGCTCGAACATCGCGCCACAAAACCGCTCGTACGTTTTCCCGCGCAACCCAAGCCGGAAAAGAAACGATTGCGGCCATGGGCATGGCCATTTTTCTGGAATCAACGTGCCACAAAAGTGGCCCCTAAGGCAGATCTAAAGTCAACTGAGCGACACCAGATGCCGGGCGCCTTCCCTGACGAGGTTAACAACTTTGTAAGTTTGTAACTATTGCCAGGTTGGAAGACTCTAACATGTCGCTTGTCAGGTAGTAACTCGCAATGCCATGGTGTGAACATGAACCGGCTCTGCTTCGACTTGAGTATCTTGGCAGACACATTGATGCACGCGTTTGTTTGAAATGTTTTTGCAGTAATGATAAATTTATTTGAATTCTTTTACCAAATTTTTCACATTTGTGCCGCATGCTTCAGGAATCGGACGAAGGGCGAATCACCTTTTTCTATTATATCAAATTAGAATCTTCTATTTAAAGAATGAGTATCTTATTATAATAGCATCTTTGCATATAAAAAAACGATTCTATTGATAGAGTTGTGGGTCCAAGCCTCCTAGTCACAGCCATGCAGGGGTCGATGCGCACGACCACGCAGACATATGCTGCAGTGACGTGGCACGCAGCTATAAAACGCAGCTTCCCTTGCCGGTCTTGAACTCCTTTGCCATTCTTGCTTCAATTGAACGTCCCGCAATAGGGGAAAGAAGCACGCACCCGAAGTCACGGAATTACATTCACGACGAATAAACAAGATGTACGAGTACGCGTACAGTCAGATCAAGGAACCAGACAGAGACGACCTCGTCCGCACCGCGCTCGATTGCACGATTGACAAATTTTACATTGAACTTTTGCAGACGGAAGTCACCAAGCCGCATGTTGTCGCGACCCTGATGTTTGATGATGCCTTCCAGGTGGGCGACGATCTCGTCACCGGGTGTAGAGTCTCCGTCGAATTTGTGGGCTTGGGCTTCGACGGCAATAGCGGGGACTGCCGGCTGGCATTTTTCTTGTACGTAGGCGCGAGTCACAGCGCCATGCAGTCGTTTGAGTTTCGAGTCAAGGAGAAAAGGCCACTGCGTCGTTGGCTCGATGCTATCGACGAGCTCGCCGAGTCCTTTTCCTTCGTCCAAGTTGGCGATGACATGGATGGCTGCCGAGATTTCATGCAAGTATTATTTTGCCTTTTCGTTGTTCTTTTCTCGTGTTATCTTATATAATATTTAGACTTTGGTTCCAGTTCGTTCTGCCTCTAACAAAGTCGGTTTAGTTCGCAATGCATGGTTCGGTGGAACAATGATGGCCTTGTCAAATGGGATGCACGCAAGGAGAGTGTCTCCGGGCGCACCATCACCGCCGGCTTTCACGAGATTATCGCAAACGCATTTTACACCACAGAAGAGGGGCAGCTGGCGATATATCAACTGCCCATTAATTGTGGCAAGTTCAGGCGCGGCGTGGTGCGTGTCAAGAAGCACAAGCGCAGGCAGCTGCCGTATAATGAGTGAGGATGAAAGAGAACGAGTATTAATCGAGCAGTCACGTTTGGCTTTGCCTGCTATAGCTTGTTGAAACAGCTAATAGAATTTAAGCTTGAGAGAAAACGTGGCAACACGCTGTACCTCTTGGGGCTCTTCTTTGCGGGTGGTATAACGCGTGGAATTTCCGTCTTCTGTTCAGGATCGCATCCTGGGTTTGTGGGCCGTCAGCATTACCAGCTTTGCAAAATTGAAATAAGTAGAAAAACAGAAAGAAGCAAACAAATAAGCAGGAAAATGATGTATAATCGTACCGTAATAAGTTTGGCACCTTGCGAAAAGTGCAGCCGCGCGTGCCATCGTGGCCAGGTTGCCGTGGGGCAGCTCCAACGCGAGGCGCGACCAGACGCTGCGCGCAAGAGCAGCAGACTTGGGATTTGGGAAGCACAAGGCATACGACTGGAAACTGGGAGGTAGGAGGGCCGCGTCTCCGAAGTCAAGCACAAACAGCCTACCCATGGCATCGAACAAAAAGTTGCCAGGGTAGGGGTCGGCATGGACAACGCACAACCTCCTCTCGAGGTCGAGCCTTGGAATGTCACTGGTGCGTTTTCGCTGCGGCGCGTCACAAATCATCTGGATATGGACCTCGAGGTCGGTGATGCTGGAAAAGGTCTTGGGCGCCCGGCCGTTCTTGAAGAGCGGATGGCTGATGAGGCCGCCCTGGTACGGGCCTGGTGGAGTGTTGGGCGGCACGCGAATCGCCAGGAGGGTGCGAATCGCGCCCGCTACCTGGTCGAGCTGCTGTTGGGTGGCGCTGTGGTCGAGGAGCGTCGCGCCGTGAATGAATTCCATGATAATAAAGGCGGCCATCCCGGTTTCGACGACTCGGAGGATGCGCGGGATGTGTGGGATTTGGCCAGCCTCCCGACCATAAGCATCTTGGTCACGGTTGTCGCAAGCATCATGCATATCGCCGTGGCGACGCATCTTTTCCAGCTCGTCAAAAACGAAACGGTGCGTACGGGCCTCCATCAGGGTCAGGTCTCGAGGCTGGTTCCCAAACTTGATGTAGAAGATGGGGTTGTTGGGCGGATAGGGAAAGCCGGTGGCGAGGCCGGCGGCGTGGCGTGCGTCGGTCAGCTGGGCTTCCGTGAGGGCGGCGGCCCGGGCATCGAGGTCTGCATTTTGATGAGCCAGACTTGGCGGCGGCGGTGGAGCTATGGAGGTGTTTTGCATCGTTGCGATGCGAGCGAGTGTCGGTTAAGGTTTGGGAGGAGTAATGCCATGGAAAGAAAATAAAGCTCCTCGAACGGCACGGCTGGACTTGGCGGGGCTTACAGGACCCGGCCAGGCTCAGTCAGCGAGCCTGCCCATCACCATCTGCCCCTGAACGCTCGATCCGCCCTAACTATAATGGGACGAAAGCGGGAGGATTCTCCACTAACAAACTATAAAACATCACATGGATGTGTATAACATATGACCATGTTATTAATAGTCAACTTACAGACACCACTGAATATTTTCTTGATAGTTATCCTGACCGATGGTCGCCGGAGTCGCGGCGTAGTTACTTGATGCTCAGGGCTTTCCCCCTAAGGAATAATTATTGATGGCAAGTTCGTATGGCTTGCTCGGCCGGTTTACTGGCAACGGTCCGCAAACCTACCCCACTCCTCGCCGCCTGATTTCCCGCGGGCTTGCGGCGGTCACATTTGCCACAGTGCGGATGCTCTCTTGGTAACTGCACAGGGGCGACGAAATTGCATAGTCTATGGCTGTTCGTACAGAAATCGGAGCTCCCAAAGCGCAAAAGAGCACTGGCGCAAAGCTCACAGGGAACATAACCTCGCAATTGTGCCACATGATGGTCACGGCAATGAATGGGCATTCTTGCGAAATTCTTTACGTGATAACCAAGTGATAAGACGTCGCCCAGCGCTTAGACGTGGCTTAGTGAAGCTTAAATTATAGCTAGCCGTGTAGACTGTACGGATACTACGGCGGGCAGATCGCTTACTCGCTGCGGGGTAAAGCAGCCGCCGCACGGGTTGCTGCGCCTATATATGGCCTGTACAAGGCCATGACAGTGGCTGGGGGTTGACTCACATGGTCATGCTTGCAAAATCCAGCAGCGAATCACAGGTCCCCCATGCTTCCTCCCGTCCATTGGGAAGTGTACCGTGGAGTCTGACTTGCTCAGCGACACTTTTACCATGGGAGAAATGGGACCTCATCTCGGTCTATCGGGGCCTGAACTGGAAACTGAGGCCGAAACCATGAATGGCGATTCCAACGTGGCCAAAAAAAATGACCCGCTGAGCAACCCCTCAGACGCCAACAAACGGCCGCCTGTGCTAAGGCTCCCTCCGGAGTTGTTGGCTCGCATAACGGCTCACTTGGCATTGAACGAGCTTAACATGTGGGTGAGAACCTGCCGTCAGGCGTACAGGCAGAATACAGAGCTTTATGGCCGGAGCGGAATGACAGACAACCGGCGTTGTTCTGGTCGGCGAAATGGGACCGTGAAGCCACCTTTGCACGTCTTAAACGCCGGCGTGGATGTCAATCAAAAGGGGCCGGAAGGCTGGACCGCGCTCGCATACGGTACGAAAGACAAAGGCGTTCCTTGACCTACAATCACACGTCACGTCAAAAAGCCTTCTCGTGACTTCTTGGTACATTTTACCTTGCCTTGCAAGAAAATGGGCCATCCCCTTGTTTGTTGATCGTCTATCGCACGGATAAATCGCTTAGATAAGGACCAAACACCATGCCGGCGGTCGGATTTGTCCTCACAAGGGTTGGCGAAGTAGAGCGAGTATGAGTGAGGACCTTCAAGACGTGGTTGAACAGACCCCAGACTCCTCCAATCCATCCCCAAACAATGCTATGCTGCTGACGTGAGAGATCGCCATTTTCGGCGCATCAGTTCCGCGCCAGTACCTGCCAGCCTGGATTCTCAGCACCGGCCGCACAAACAAACTAGCTGCAATTGGCGACAGCGGTGCACCTAACGCAAACTTCCCAGTAGACGCTCCCATTGGAACGAGAGACGTTGCAACGTCAAAACAAAGGACGTATGGCCGCGTTCCAGCTAGTGCTGTCCAACATCGGGCTGCAACACGAGACACGTGCATTGAAAGCAATCACTCTTTCGCATAGTCCCACGACAACTCCATCTAACCCACGACGGGGCCTCTATGGTATACTTTAAGCTTTTTGGCCTTGCCTCTCTGGCAGTGGGCTGGTGGTGGTTGCACCACAACGTCAGGCTATTCGTATGTTGAGACCTCAGATCCTGGAGCTTGCGCTAATGATAAACCCAGCCATCGCGCCATTATCATGGTGAAGACATGGGCTGCGGCCGGATAAAGATACTCCCGTCCAGCTGGAAGCTCCCCTTTGGCATCGACAAATTGCTCAAATCTCTTGATGCCGAGAAAAGGCAACAACTTCCGGTACTTTCCCTCAAAGATCATGAACTACATGGCGATACGTATGGACAATATGCCGGCGGCCTGTTTACGGTTATTACCAGAGATGCGCGAAACATCTCCTCGTTGTTATCCGAGAGGTTTCCGAAGTTCGGCCACGGACGGCTGCGGAGCCTCTGCTTCGGTCCCTTGCTCGGCAGAGGCATCTTCACTGTTGACGGTTCGGAATGGAAGGCGTCTAGGCGGCTACTGGCATCGGGACTGCATAAACCACACTATCCAGCTTTACATACTTTGGAAGCCCATTTTCAGGGCCTACTGCGGAGCTTCGTTTCGAAACAGAATGCATCCTCAAGCATAAACGTTCAGCCTCTATTGTACGACTACGCTCTTGACACTGCCACTGACCTGTTACTGGGCAACTCCACCAGCATTCTAAGTCTGTCGACTGGGGCGGAAAATGAGGGAACCCGTTTTTCCAAGGCTTTCAACGA